>QAOC01014224.1:0-11113 GCA_003255005.1 Begonia fuchsioides
TTTCTTTTGCCACAATTTTCACCTCAAATAACCAAATTATACGGCAAGACTTCGTCTAAACAGAGAACCTCAGTATTCCAACCCGAAAAATGTGTGTGTTGACTCAGAAATCATGAAAATGACATTTGCTGATTGAATTATTCAGCCCTCCTAAAGGATCATTGGGCTTCTTCTCAGATTGAAGAAATGGACCTGGGTTTTGCTCTGTTTTTTTTCTGCCATTGAAGCCGTTTACATCTCTTGTTGAAGAACCTTCAAACCTTTCATAAGGAGTTGTTGACACGACCCAAAACGGCGCCAAAAAGAAAATGCTAGGTCGGTTGACTAAAAAATTCATCAAAGTGGATTCAGGCTGACCCAGAAGATAAAATCCAATTCACAAATTTCATGATCAAATAAAAATATTATGAATATAACACAATAATTATGTATGCAAAATATTTATTTATAGAATCCAAGTCACTACAAAACTCTTACATCAACAAAAATGGACAAATACAAACTAAATGATGAGGCCAAATTATCTAAATTAGGAGAAATTACAATACAAAAATTTCCACGGGCTGCACCACAAACGCTAATCACCTGAACTGGAAAAGCTGTTTAGGGTGAATGACTAAATCTAGAATAATGCATGAGTATCAAATTAGATCAAACCCTGTTCTTTTATCCATTTTAAAATATAACTTCACAAGCTCGTGTGTGGTATTTATAAACTCGTCACATACAAACATGACTAAATCAATAAAATATTCTATCAGCTACATTTTAAAAATAAATTCGATGAACAAAAAATATCGCTCAAGAATCAATTTTACCACACCACAAGAAAGATGGAGCAGAAGGCCTAGCGTCTCATGAAGCAAAAGAAACACTCATCATTCACGAGGTCATATCTCGTGGTTACTTGAGCACACTCGTGTAACACCCTAACCGAAAATCAATGATGCAGCCGAAATTTAAATCCTTGATTGAGAATAGAATGTTACATGTACTGAATAGAATTCTACAAAACTTGAATAAACTGAACTAGCCTGGCTCTGTTTCACAAGACACTTTCTGAGAAAATGGAGACCGGTTAGAATAAGTCTGTGAGACTTGTCCGAAAGCTGGCCAGCAATGGCAGTTGCTGCAACTTAGTGTCCCAAACCAGTGGACGTATTCTTAGACTGCACCAAGTTTCGCCACCACGAAACTCTATGACTTCCCGAGACGAGGTACACGATGAAGGCAATGTACGCTGCCGTGAAAGCGCAAACTACGGAGCATTCGCGAGGCCAATACTATCCGCAATTTGTGTGTTATAAAATCCTTTTGCGAAAACTGTCGCGACAAAGAGGTTGATGACGAAGGAGAGGACGAGAGCGACAGTGGACTCTGTGGATTAGTATCTGAGACCTTCTTGAACCTGGCTTCTCTTTCGAGGGTCGACCTCTGTTGATTGAACCGGGGCAGAGTGTAAAAATACATTGTGGGGCATGATTATGCATCCCACTACTCCAACGGCCGGGCGAATCGTTCGAGAGCTTAGTTTTGGAATCAAAATCCATTTGCACATCATGGGGGGGGGGGGGGGGGGGGGGGGGGGGGGGGGNAGAGTGAGAGTCGGCCTCAAAATATTGCATCTTTGGTTAGGTGTAGACGAAGATTATGGTGATATATGGGTAAGACAGGACAAAAATGCCGGTTTTGAGTAGCCAAATTGTAGGCCATTTGCAAGCCTCTCCCATCATCTTAAATGACATTCACCGATTCACGTGGCCTAGTGTTTTTAACAAATGTGCCTTGTAATGGTGGCCCAAAGTACGCCTACGCCACGCGTTGCCCACCCCACCCACGCTGCCGACACGGGACATACCAAAAGTGTAGTATCGCCCAAGGAAGTCCAAATGCCAATTCCTATCGCTTTGGAATGGCCTGCTACCACACAAATCTGCCCCATAGAATTGGATATAAAAATGATATAAGAACCAAAACCGACCCTAAATTTTAATTTTCTTACAAATTGGAAACTCATCCGCAAAACCATGTTCAATCTTGACCACTGGTGCAAAAGAAACATGGTTCGATATACTATGACTCGGATTTGAAAATGAATTTTACAAATAATACATTTCTATAAAAAAAATTAATATGTATGAATTTATCTGCTTTCATTGACGTAACGCTTACAGAATGCTGACGTAATTAGAGTAGAAATTAAAATTATTTGCTTTCATTGTCAGTATCATGACCTCAATCTGTATTATATTAAAAGCATGATTAACAAAGATCATTAGCATTAGATAATTAAGATTAGGTCCACACAGGACAACTTTCTTGCCATACATATTTATCGATACTCAACTAATGTGACACACTAAACATATGTAACAAGCTCGGAAAACTATCAAGCACGAGAAAGACTGAGCATCCCTAATGTCTGGCCTTATGTTGGCAAAAACTCCACCCTCTCTTCTCAACCGTTGACCAATTGATTTCGAAACACTGACAAAAAATCAAGGGCAAAATGCTTTTAATGGCCTGTACTCTGGGGTAAATTACAGATATTAGAACGAACTAAAAAACGTTCAATCCAATACCTTGAACTATGTGAAAAATACGATTTTTATCTTCCGTCAATTATTCTGGTTAATTTTAACCTGAATCGACCACGTGCAAAGCACGTTTGTTATTGTTAACAGTAACAACAGACGATTTGAGGTTAACGGAAAAACGACGGACTGTTAACAATAACAAACGTGCTTTGCACGTGGTCGATTCAGGTTAAAATTAACTGGAATAATTGACGGAAGATAAAAATCGTATTTTCCTCATAGTTCAAAGTATTTGATTGAACGTTTTTTAGTTCGTTCTAATATCTGTAATTTACCCCAGAGTACAGGCCATTAAAAGCATTTTACCCAAAAATCAATAATGCCCTTCAACCAAATTTGACTTCCGTTGCCAGGTTCCATCTTTAAATACTAAATTATTACAATCAATGTCATCGCCTGGCCGCTGCTATTATAATTTCGAATTTTACCCTGTGTCGATTCACGTGGTCGTCAGTTGTCATTATTATAACGGCGAAGATCTTCGCGTTCCAGGATCATCTTCCATTTTTTAGTACTTTCAGATTCACACCAGCTGCCTGTCAAATGGCGGAATCCAATTCTTGCTCGTATTGGGTTACCATCTTTGAAATTCAACTCCTTTTGGTGGGACATAAAGTTAGAAGATAATTTTATAGCATCTGCCTTTATATTTGAACCCCTCCACCCTAGAATCACCGGATCGGATTCAGATAATCATCAGCCATGGAAGATAAGCTTCTCTCCGCGGCAGCAGTTTCTCTACTCTTCATCCTCATCGTCTTCAAGCTTTTCCTAAAGAAGAAACCCCGGCGAAACCTTCCCCCCAGCCCGCCGTCGATTCCCATTCTCGGCCACCTCTACATGGTAAAACACCCAGTCTACCGGATTTTGCAGAAGCTTTCTGAGAAATACGGAGCGGTCTTTTCTCTCTGGTTTGGCTCCCGGTTAGTCGTCGTTGTATCTTCTGCGTCGGCGATCCACGAATGTTTCACCAAAAACGATATTATTTTGGCAAACCGTCCTCAGTTGCTAGCCGGCAAACATTTAGGTTACAATTACTCCATTCTTTCCATTTCTAATTACGGAGACCATTGGAGAAATCTTCGCCGTCTCAGCGCCACCGAAGTTTTATCATCTATCCGACTTAACGCGTTCTTGCAATCTCGGACGGACGAAGTGAATCGTTTGTTGACCAAACTCAACGTCAAATCTTCCGGTGAGTTCACAAAAGTGGAGCTGCAATCGAAGTTTTCGGAGCTCACGTTCAACGTCATGATCAGAATGATGGCCGGAAAGAGGTACTACGGAGAGGACGTGTCTGACGAGGAAGAGGCAAAGCGTTTCAGGGATATTTTGAAGGAGACGATGTCCTACGGTGGGGCAGCGAATCCAGGAGATTTCTTGCCATTTTTTAACTGGGTTTTTCCGAGCTACGAGAGGCAACTTATCGATCTTGGGTCGAGATCAGATGCAGCCTTGCAGGGTCTGATCGAACAGCATCGGAATAAGAAGACGGCAGAGAAAACCATGATCGGCCATCTACTTTCCCTTCAGGAGTCAGAGCCAGAGACTTACAGTGACGAAATAATCAAAGGCCTAGTCCTCGTAAACACTGAACTAAACTCATCAAAGCTTGATTTCGCAAATCTCCGCCTAATTTTCCCTGCCTTTTGAACCTGCAGATTTTGCTACTTGCAGGGACGGATACTTCGGCGGTGACGCTAGAGTGGGCGATGGCCAATTTGCTGAACAATCCAGAGGCGTTGAAAAAAGCCAGGGCGGAAATAGACTCCGAAATCGGACAAGAACGGCTGGTCGAAGAATCCGATCTGCCAAAACTGCGATACCTGCAAGCAATCATATCCGAGACCCTTCGGTTGAACCCGTCGGCCCCACTTCTGGTGCCTCATTGCGCCTCGGCCGACTGCACAATTGCAGGGTACGACGTGCCCAAGGACACGATAGTGCTAGTGAACGCATGGGGGATGCACAGGGACCCGTCCCTGTGGGAGGACGCGCTGAAGTTCAAGCCCGAAAGGCACGAGGACGGCGGAGAGGGAGGTGAAATGCAGAAGCTGATACCGTTTGGGTCTGGAAGAAGAGCGTGCCCGGGCATCGGAATGGCGCAGCGGGTGGTGGGGCTGACCTTAGCGGCGCTGATACAGTGCTACGACTGGGAAAGAGTAGGCCACGAATTGGTTGACATGACCGAGGGAGAAGGCGTCACGATGCCCAAAGTTGTGCCGTTGGAGGCTATGTGTAAGCCTCGCCCCATAATAGGGTTGGCTTTCCCCTAGTCCCAATCTACATGTGTTTGTCAAATAAACTGGTAATTCTATTGATTGGCACAAATTAATTGCAATTACTAATAAAATTAATGCGATCGTTTCAAATTATTTGTGATAGAAGTGGTCGTTGTTGGATGGGACAACCTTCATGATTTCTGTGGTCTGCACATGTCCTCTTCTCTGCGCAAATCTTAGATTTATGTACACATATATTTGTCCACATATATGTCCACATAACTATGATTTAAAATATCTGCAACTTATTAGCTGACTTTGACCGAAGATATTTTAAAATGTGTACTAACCCATGCTAATATAATATTAAAACAAGAACAATTCTATTCTATTTTATTTATTTTTGTAACCAAACTAAATTTTATTTTTGAAATTTGTAAAAAGAAGTAATTAATGATATTTTCTAAAGTTTATTATAAATTACAATTATATTACATGTATAAATGAGCAAACCTTAAGTTTGGCATAACTCATGAAGGTCTTGTCTCTGCAAGGATGACCCATCATCCTCCATTGACCTGATGCTCCAGCTCAATTGACCCTTACCCATCTTTCATCATTCTTCTACTGGTCCATAAATATACCTCTTCTGCTTTCACTTGAGTTTCAATCCAAGTAACGTTCCGTGTTCTGCAATAAACAAAGGAAATTGTGGATCCAAGGTTGATTTTCTCTTCGTCCCAACTTCATGTCTCCTAATTACAGTGGCTTTCTATTCAGCACTCAGGATCTTCATTCTTCTTCCCTTTCTTGCAGTACGTACCAGACACAGAGCATAGCCGATATATCCATCTTTCATAATCTCTCTGCAATATGACCGACCATTTCAATCTCAGCCGCCTCCTGAAATTTAAAGAAGTGGGCTGCTCGATTTTGCTAGTCCTTAGTCGCTCAACTCCAACGTTATTAATCACGTCCCTGCATTTCTGCTCCATCATACAAGCCACATACCTTCTCACTTCCGTTCTGATCATCTCCTGCATCACCGACATCAAATCGGGCGCTGAACATCCCTAATTTACAATATCTAGATTGTTCCCCAGTTGGATCTTCTCCATTTCGATCTTCTCCTCCTAGGGAAACAAAGTTTGCAATCCAGTCTCTAATCTCTGCTCCGCGAGTCGTAGACTCCGACGAGCCTACTCCGGGGAGGGAAAGAGACAGGATGTTGGAGGATCATGATATGATCTTAACTGATATAAATTGATCAGTTATCGAACGCAGAATATTAAAAAAAATAAAGATAGAAATAGAACTTTGACCCGAAGTTGACGGACGTTTGAACTTTAGCTTAGAAAGAGACTAAGACTCGAAACAATAACGCGACTAAGAACCTCGGATATGAAAGGCACCACAAACGAAATGATTTTGTTTGATAAGTCATAAACGACGTTGCTGGACTTGCAATGAAAGACCGAATAACACGTTGAAAAAGAGAAGTTCTCTCATAATATGATTCACAAAACTCAAGTTTATTTCAAATGATAAATCTAGTACATATTTATAGAATTCATTTCTCACATAATTTCTCTTCTTCCAACCTCAACAACTTTCTCACCAATTTTCTCACCTACTTTTCATATAACATGCAACATAGATTATAAATAATCTATCATAATACATAAAGTAATTACATAATAATCTAATCTATAATAATGTCATCTTGTCACAGGGGCACTTGAATGCATGTTATGCATTTAAATTTGATGTTGTCGGGAATAATAACGTCGTCAAAATTGAGAAGGTCTTGGTTATATATGTTTAGTTTTTAACCGAACTTTTTTGCTCGATCTCGTGTCATCTTTCCCTTGATGCTTGCGCCAATTGCATTTAATTCTTTTTTTTTGCTTTTCGTGATGTCCTCATCAGATCGTTTCGCGAAGATTCAGTTTCAACCGTAGGTACAACGCTGCCGGTGCGGATAAAATGTTAGTAGATGATAGAGGAGCGAACAACTGGAATGCAGAGTCGCTTACGTTCGATCTAGTCGAACTTCCCGGACACATGAATGCACCGCCGAAGACGTTAACGGCGGTACCAGCGCTAACGGACCACTTCAAAGGCTGCATGTAAATATCGACGTCTAGCGGAGATCCACCGCCATCGGTCAGCTACGAGCACTTGCGCTTCAACGTGGAGTTCTAGTGGTTTTTTATTGCGTTGTCGGTGCGTGCGGAGAGGAGGAGGGTTGGTAGCCCATTCGTTTCCGAAGCACGCATGGGCACTGATAATGGTGTCGTCCTCCTCCGGCGTGAAGGCTCTATGCTCGACCTGTGGGGAGGGCTGATTGCACCATCGGAGGCGGCAGGACTTCTCGGAGCGGCGGGGGATAGATTTACTAATGAGCGACCAGTTTCTAGGACCGTGCTTTGCAACAATTCTCTGAAGGGAATCGTCCTCGTCGGGGCTCCATGGTCCCTTGATCCGATCAAGGTCTCCCCCGCGAACCACCATTTAGAGCAAATTGTGTGTGTTTGAGTGGACAATGGCGTAAGAGAAGAAGGAAGAAGAGGATGGTTATTTAAAACGACCCGGAATCATTTTCTTAACCACAATGATGGTTCAGCATGGTTATTTGGGAACTGGGGTGCTTCCTCATACAATCGCCGTTTCTGCCTCCCTCTTGTTTACAAAATTTGGATAATTCAGATCTAGGATATCAATTTTGTATCTACTTTGCCACTTGACTGACTCAGTTTGGTTCCCTGGATCCGGTTTGCTTTACACGCCTAATTTCACAGTTTGGTTCTGCTGGATTTCCAAACTAGACCCAATCAGACCGGGGCAGAGACGACTAGTTGAAAATAAAAAGAAAAGTTGAAGGACTTTCAGCTGGGGTAATGGAGGAGATACAAAAAGTGGAGGGTGTGCAGTGCAAATAAAGAGAAAATAAAATAGAGGTTTGATAAACGTGCTAAATATTGAAGGTTGTCGTTGTAATTTACGTATTTTTAAGGGACTAGTAAAGTAAGTAAAGTAAATTAAAGGAATTATGGGGAGTAAAGGAAGGAGTGAACCACCAACTTGCCACCATATCTAGGGGTGGGCGTATCCGACCCAACTCGTCGATCGGATCGGATCGGATCGGATCGGATAAGATATTCGGTATATGTATCAAAAAATCCATCCGAATGTCGGATTGTTATCGGATTTAATCGAGAATAGTTAAGGCTCTACGACTCTAACCTAACTCCCGGTAACCCCATCGCCCGCCCAGAGCCGACGAACGCTCGCAAGCCTCCGCCCGAACTCTGAAGATCGATTTAACTCCGAACGCGGAACGAGTGCTCGTACCAATTTCCGAATCTCCCTGTTGAATGGCCTATTCTCCCCGGTCGGAATATGGAAGTAAATTCCTTCCCTTAGAACCGTACTGAGATTTTCACCTCATACGGCTCAACAGTCAATTCTTTTGGTGTCCCATTCAAAGAAAAAATGAAAATTGACCATATTCAATCTAATTGATATGAGATTTTTCATAGATCTAGTCCATTTTTTTTCCTGGAGTTAATCAAAAGAGATTAATTTTATGAGTTTCAAACTTCAATTTTTATTCATGATTTAATGAGCCTATGTAATAATCTCTTTCATCTTCCGAGCTACTTATTTGTTTGATTTACCTATTTCATTGACTCTTGACGCTACATTGTTTTATGTTAGTTCTTGAATTCAAATTGAAAGCAGAAAAAAATGTTAACAGAGTTGCACAGAGTTGCGGGATTGAAAACATAGTCGTAAATAGAAATTCATTTGATATTAATTTCCTGGGAAGCTTTTTGATCGATTGCTAGTCTAATTCATTTGTTGGATTGTCTTCAAATTCATTTTCCGGGAAGCTATTTTGTTTATTTTGCTTCTTCTAAAGTTTTATGATCCGGCTCTTTTGCGGCAGTTTATGTGATCATTAATTTTAGATTCTAGTTCGGATAATTGGTTTCTTTCATTGACTAATTCTTTTCATTTCAATGTCGTTTTGTTTTCTTTCAGTTTGAAATTAAGATGGAACATACGACATCTGCTTCTATTGACAGTTTTGTTCCTTCGACCGCTGCTACTGTTATTGCTCCTGAGTCAAGGAAAAGAGTGTTAAGGGCTGCATGTTGGAACCATTTTACTTTGGTTGATGGTTATGATAAGGAGGAACCTAAGGCCGCCTGCAACTATTGTGGGCATCAATATTTATGTCATTCGAAGAAGGCTCGCAGTTCAAATATGACTAAACATTTGAAGAGCTGCAAGAAATATTTGTTGACCACAGATGCAGTACAGACGACACTACCGTTTAGTCCAGTTAATGGGGCTGCAAGCTCATCTACCGTTGGAGCGACTTGTACCCAAGCAGAAGCAGGCGAAGCTTTTACTCGTATGTTAATCACGGAAGAACTACCTATTAGAATGGTAGAATATAAAGGATTCAGGAAGTTTTGTTCTGTCCTTCAATCCGAGTTTGTTGTTTCTTCTCGACGAACAGCTTCAAGAGATATCGAAACTATATATAACAAGGAAAAGCTGAAGTTGAAAGAATTTTTTACTCATAGCAGTCAGAGAATTTCCATAACTACAGACACTTGGACATCGGGCCAAAATATGAGCTATATGGTTTTGACGGCTCACTTTATAAACGAGGATTGAAAATTGCATAAGAGGATCTTGAATTTTCGGGAAATTGGCGACCACAAAGGCGAAACACTTGAAAAATTATTGGTCAAGTGTTTGCGGCAATGAAGGATCGAGAATGTCTTTACAGCGACGATAGATAATGCTTCCTTAAATGATGTCGCTATTCAACATTTAGTGAGGAATTTTAGGCATTTGAATGGATTGGTCTTGGATAGATCGCATCTTCATGTTCGATGTTTCGTCCATATCACGAATTTAATTGTTAACGAAGGGCATAACAATTAGTCGAGTACACAAAGCTGTGAGGTATGCGAAATCGTCGTCAGCACGCTTGAAGAAGTTTAAATTTTGCATTGATGCTATGAAAATAACATATAAGGCCAATGTCACGCTTGATTGCCCTACTCGATGGAACTCAACATTTCTTATGTTGGATAGGGCTGAAAAGTATGCACTAGCATTTGATAAGTTAGCTGAATGTGACAGTCAATTCGTAGCATATATGGGAGAGGTTGGCCCTCCTACAGACGAGGATTGGAGCGATGTTCGCGCTTTTTGTAAGTTTTTGGATGTATTCCATGATACGACGGTTGCGGCATCATGTTCTCATTATGTGACTTCTGCCATGTATATTGCTGAGGCATGCCGACTGAAACTCAATATCCAAAAATATGTTGAGTCAGATAATCCATTACTGAAAAACATGGCTCATGGAATGATTGAGAAATTTGATAAGTACTGGGGCAACTTTGATAGACTGAACAAAATTATGTAGGTTGCAGTTATATTTGATCCAAGATGCAAAACCACTTTGCTCCAACTTTTTCTGAAGATTCTATTGGGGACGATCGATGGAGTTTATTTCAAAAGGAAAGTGAGTTCTTTTGCGACGATTATACTTGGATTATCAAGGTTCTGAGGCCGAGCAATCGACTTCAACTAATTTCAGAGCACCACTAGCAAAAAATCCTCTTTTTTCAAGATATTATGGTAGTAGTTCCTCTTCTATGGAGACTCGAAGTAGTAGGTCGAATCTAGATCTATACTTGCAAGAGCCTGTTGATGAATATTCAGAGAATTTAGACATTTTGCTATGGTGGAAACTGAATTCACATAAATATCCAGTTCTAAGTAAAATAGCAAAGGATATCCTGGCCATTCTGATTACTACTGTTCCTTCAGAGTCGGCGTTTAGTACTGGCGGTCGTGTTATTGATGAATACTGCACCTCTTTACTACCAAAGACTGTAGAGGCTCTTATATGCGGACAGAGTTGGATCCTATCAGAAACTCCAACGTTGTTAGATCCATTAGACACGTTGGACCAGTTGAGAGATTATAAAACAATTGATGAAGGTCTATATCATAATTCATTATTGTTGCTTGAAAATGTATTCGCAAATTAACGCAAGTGCACGTATCGCAACGTAGTAATAAAAATATCGATCCCACGAGGACAAGTCGATTTTCAATTCAAAGAATAAATTGCAAAGTATAAGAAGTAAACTAAAAAATCGTAACTTTAAATATTCACAAAAAGAATTAAAGAATAAAGAATAGGTTTTTCATCATGGTTTTTGGTTTTCATCTAATCTAATGTGCAAGAAAGTAAAT
>QAOC01014227.1:0-11715 GCA_003255005.1 Begonia fuchsioides
CATCCATCTTGATTAATTTGCTCGAAAAAATCTTCAATTTCAAATCGTATAATAGCACTTGTTGCCCGACATCAAAAGTTTGTTCTTAAGTATTTTTATTGTGTCACCATTTCACTTTCTCCTTGTAGATAGCTACATTTTTGTAGGAGTTATGTTGGAACTCCTCTGACTCATCGAGTTGTAGTAACCTCAATTTTCTTAAATCTTCAACATTCATATTTGATTGGGCAATTGACTAGTATGTCATATGTAATAATTCAACCATTAGATGGAAAGCCTTGCAAAAAACAACCCGAAACAATTACATTCCAATTGGGGTTTTGTAGGCTGTATGTTAGGCCCATAATGACATGTCACAGATTGGCATACCGAATGGAACAATCACCCGAGCCTGAGCTCGGGAATTTTTTAACATATTTGTTAATTTTGCAGAAAAATTAATTGATGAACTATACATTTCTAAGCCAACTTTAGAGGATCAAACAAAGCCAAAACACGTGATTAATTGACATGGAGAAAAGGTGGACTTACAACCAAGAACTGAGCCTCCCCGAATCAAGCCCGCACATGAACCCGGTTGAAGTTCACGTTGCATGGTGAGTTAAAGTCACATGCAAACGTGACCAAATGTCCCACGACTCAACTCATCAACACTTCAATGGGGTTTCTCGGCTAGACACATTTTAGTTATTTTGCATGCTTTTACATGGGGTTTTGCATGAGGGATTCTTGGCTGAAAGAAGGGTATTTTGGGCCAAGAAAGAAGGGCAAATTGGCTGAAGGAGTGCAAGATCACGTGGCCATCACATTCTTGCTTTCTCATTGGTCCAATTTTCCCTCATTTATTTTCATTTCCAGCATGCATGTTGCATGACTTTGGCTCATAATTTTCTCTCCTTTTTTTCCTCTCTTTTCAGCTCATAAAACCTCCCCCAATGCTTGCTTGTAATTTTCAATTTGGAATTTGAATTAAAGTTGCTTTGAGCATCTCCCTCTCACGGGCATTTCCAACTTCAAACCGGTAGCCGGTGCACCTCCGGCCACTATAGGTTATCTCAAAGAAATCCTCCATCCGAGCTGGAGATTTCTTGGTGCTTCAATACTCCAGCCTTCTTCGAAGACTTTAGAATGAGGTTGAAGGTCACAAGCTCTTTCTTCCATCAATATTTTTCGTTTGGTTTTAATTCTTTCCGCCGGCAGATTTTCGGCCACCACCAAAAACACCGTTACTGTTTCATTACATTCCGACCGATCCATCCACGTGATTTCCTTCATTTTTGGAGTACTATCACCTATCTTCTTCCCAGAGTTCCACTCAAAATTTCAGCCATAAACTTAATTGCATCGTCGAGTTATCGTTGTCCAAATTCCAGTCTGGATTCTGGAATTATCGGATTATCATTTTTTCATTTAACCTAACCCGATTCTCCCACTTCCTAAATCTAAACCCCCTCCATTCCGTGTCACATAAAGCTTGGGTAATTTCTTGGCCCAATCTTTCCTTCCGGTGTTAACAACCTTTTCCAATATCTCTTAATGTTTTGGTTAGATACTTTCATTTGCCCATTTGCTTGAGGGTGATTGTTAGGCCTTGAAAAGACCTAATATTTCACGGGATTTTATTGATAAATTGCTTGTGATCATATAATCTTTTATTCAAAAATTGGATTTTTAGGCAAATATCGCAGAAATGCCGTAGCATCGCAACAGCATCTAAAAACGCAGATTTTACGTGATTTTCAACAATATTTCTAGATTTCGTATTTTCACAATATTTTGTTTAGATACAGTTGCCAAGTTTAAAGATGGATTGCAGAGCAAGAAAGAAGCTGGAAGATCACGAAAAAGAAGGAAGAATCAACTCAAAATCATATTTGGAAACAAGAATATCTTGAAGATTTGGAAATCTTTCCTAATCTCAACTACCTTCCAAATCTACCCAAATCTTCCTCCAAACTCGCAACCTCCTCTCAGATCTGCTACAGCCGCACGAAGACTACTTAAAGAAAGGTGAATACCACGAATTAAGTGTGCTAGAATTAGAGAACAAGATTGCGATCAAGCCCGGGCGTAAATCCGTGGAAGAGGTCGGTGACGGCGATTACGACGGCGAGGGAACGGGGCTGTGTGAACAACGGTTTCTGACGGCGAACCAAAATTCTCTCCTTTGCTTTTCGTTTTAACTTTCATCGATTTTACAAGTCTTGACAACATAAGTTATTGAGTTGTTTAGTTTAATCAAAGTCTGAATTTTTTATGTTGATTTGCTTAAGTCAATCATATTTAGTTCTTTCCGAAGTTAATTCTAATTCTCGATTCGACCACCACTTTATTTTTATGCACTTTATTTTCTGCAATTTATTTCTTGCATATTAGATTAGATGAAAACCCAATCAAATGATGAAAAACCTATTCTTTATTCTTTAATTCTTTTTTTGAATATTTAAAGTTACGATTTTTAGTTTATTTCTTTTACTTTGCAATTACTTCTCTAAATTAAGAGTTGACTTGTCCTCGTGGGATCGATATTTTTATTACTACGTTGCGATACGTGCACTTGCGTTTATTTGCGATTACATTTTCAAGCAACAAGTTTTTGGCGCCGTTGCCGGGGACAACGAAATTTTTTGTTTTTAGAATTTCTTGTGAAGTATTGTTAATATTACTAACACTAATTCGAAAAATTTGAAAAATAAAAAGAAAGTATTTTTACGGTTCTTTTAATCTTTTTCAGGAATTTATGCAAAACGAAGGGAACAACGAGCTCATTCCCTACGATCCCGAGCCTGAAAGAACACTTCGTGAAAGAAGACGCCAAATTCAAAATCAACGAGAAGTGGTTAAAGAAGAACCGATGGCTCAAATTCCACCGATTAATCAAGGTCCCAATCATGAAAGACCGGTTCGGGATTATGCAATTCCGGATTTGGAGCGGCTTAATCCTGGAATTTTCCGACCCGTCAACAACGAGGTAAGGTGTGAATTAAGGCCTATTATGTTTCAAATGCTGCAAACAATAGGTACATTTAATGGATCGGCATCCGAAGATCCGAACGCTTTCATTACGGAATACACATCTTTGTGTGATTCGTTCGAAGATACGGCTGTTAATCGGGAGGTTCTCCGATTAAAGTTATTTCCTTATGCACTCCGAGACCGAGCAAAAGCATGGCTGAATTCTTTGCCACCGAATTCTATCACTTCTTGGGAAGATCTAGCCAAGAAGTTTCTACTCAAATATTTTCCACCGGTGAAGAACGCAAAGATGAGAGGGGAGATCATGACATTCAGACAACAGGACACTGAATCCCTGTATGAAGCATGGGAGAGGTTCAAGGAATTAATTCGCCAATGTCCGAATCATGGCATCAACGAATGGGTACAACTGGAAACTTTTTATAATGGACTTTATGGACAAACTCGATCTTTCTTAGATGCAGCAGCAAATGGCGCAATTTTATCTAAATCATGCGCAGACGCGTTTGAGCTTTTGGATAATATGGTGACTAACAATTATCAATGGCTGACAGAGAGAGCTGCAGCGCCGAAGAAAGCATCGACGAACAGCACACCCGGAATCCTTGACATAGATCCAGTTATGGCTCTAGCGGCACAGATGACTACGCTAAATAACACCCTCAGGAACATGAACATGCAACAAGCCAACCCACAGCAAGTTAAGAGTATCTCATGTTCATTCTGCTCGGAAGATCATACGTACGAGTATTGCCCTTCGAATCCCGAAGCAGTAAATTATGTGGGGAATAATTGGAGCAATAATTTCAATCAAGGTTGGAAGCCAAATAATCAGTGGAGCCAGAATCAGCCACCACGCAATCCGAATCAGTACTTCCAGCCTCAACAAGGGTATAATCAGAGTTTTCCGACTCAAGCAAACCGGCCACAACAACAACCCGAACAATCCAAGACGTTCGAACAAAAGGTCAGCGAATTTATGGAACGATCCGAGCTGATGATGCAAAATATGAATGCGGCGATTCATAATCAAGCCGCATCTCATAGGAATCTGGAGAATCAAGTAGGTCAGCTTGCTCTATCGTTGAATAATAGACCTACGGGAATGTTGCCGAGTGATACCGAAGTTCCAAAACGAGAAGGAAAAGAACAGTGCAAATCCATTACTTTGCGCAACGGCAGAGAAGTGGAAACTGTAAAAGACTCTGAGGAAAGACCTAAAGAAAGAACCAAGGAGAAGAACACCGACGCTGATAAGGAGGAAGGCTCGGAGCAGATTAACGACCCTGATGCTAATATCAATGTTGCAGCACCCGCACAACATCAGAAGACAATTGCATCAGCCGAGAGACTTCCACCACCTTTTCCACAAAGGCTACAGAAAAAGAATCAAGACAAACAATTCGGGAAATTCCTGGATATGTTGAAACAACTACACATCAATATTCCACTGGTCGAGGCCTTAGAACAAATGCTGAATTATGCGAAATTTATGAAAGATCTCGTATCGAAGAAACGGAAAATAGAGGAATACGAAACTGTGGCGATGACTCAAGCAAGCAGCTATATTGTACAAAATAAGATCCCGCCAAAGTTACGTGATCCTGGGAAATTTACGATCCCATGCACGATCGGAGATCAACATATTGGCGAAGCTCTATGTGACCTAGGAGCTAGCATCAATCTCATGCCGATGTCAATTTTTAAGAAGTTGGACGTTGGAAAAGCAAGGCCGACAACCGTAACATTACAGTTTGCCGATCGATCCATAGGCTACCTGGAAGGAATCATCGAGAACGTGCTGGTGAAAGTCGATAAATTTATATTTTTGGCTGATTTCATTATTTTAGATTGTGAAGTTGACCGAGAGGTCCCGATCCTCTTGGGAAGACCATTCTTGGCCACCAGAAGAACTCTTATCGACGTAGAAAAAGGAGAACTCACTATGAGGGTGAATGATGAAGAGGTCACGTTCAACGTCCTGAATGCTTTAAAAGATTCAAAAGAAGCTAAAGAATGTTACGGCATCGCGGATGATGATGCAATTTTGTGGAAAAGAGAGAAGTAAGACCACCCAAACGGGAATTCAAGTTCGATCCATCTTACCCACGAACTTGGAAAAAGTCTAGGGCACAAGCTACCGAAGCCCTGGACAGAGGAGATAAAGAACATCGAGAGATGAAATTCTTGATAGACGAACCACTGTAACTGGAGCTAAAGCCGTTGCCACAGCATCTGAAGTACGCTTACCTCGGAACAGGTGACACTTTACCTGTTATTATTTCTTCTCAATTGAATGAATTACAGGAAGCCGAATTACTGGAAATATTAAGGAGATATAAACATGTCATTGCTTGGACGGTTGCTGACATCAAGGGAATTAGTCCGAGTATATGCATGCACAAAATTCTGCTTGAGCATGATTACCGGCCATCAGTTGAAGGACAACGCTGATTGAATCCAGTCATGAAAGAGGTGGTGAATAAGGAAATTACCAAGCTATTGGACGCATGTATTATTTACCCAATTTCGGATAGTTCATGGGTAAGTCCGGTCCAATGTGTCCCAAAGAAAGGAGGAACAACCATGGTAACCAATGAGAACAACGAATTAATTCCAACCCACACAGTTACTTGTTGGCGAGTTTGTATGGACTATCGGAAGCTCAACAAGATGACAAGGAAGGACCACTTTTCCTTGCCATTCATCGATCAAATGCTCGACCGATTAGCTGGTAAAGAGTTTTATTGTTTCTTAGATGGATATTCAGGTTACAATCAAATTGCAATTCTACCAGAAGATCAGGAGAAGACGACGTTTACCTGTCCCTATGGTACGTTCGCCTACCGGCGAATGCCATTCGGGTTATGCAATGCTCCAGCAATGTTCCAGCGTTGCATGATGTCCATATTTTCAGACATGGTTGAGGATTTTCTGGAAATATTTATGGATGATTTTTCTGTGGTTGGAGATTCTTTTCACACATGCTTACAAAATCTGGAATTAGTATTGAAACGCTGCACCGAGACAGACCTAGTTCTAAATTGGGAAAAATGCCATTTTATGGTAACCGAAGGAATTGTTCTCGGACATCGAGTTTTCAAATCAAGGATGGAGGTGGATAAAGCCAAGATTGAAGTTATTGAAAAAATGTCTTCACTTACCTCCGTGAAAGGATTACGAATCTTTTTAGGACATGCCGGTTTTTACCGCCGATTCATCAAAGACTTCTCAAATATTTCCAAACCACTCTGCTCATTGCTGGAAAATGACAAAGTATTTTTCTTTGATGATGCATGCCAACAAGCTTTCGAAGAATTAAAACGAAAGCTGATCTCGGCCCCAATTATTACTGCACCAAATTGGACAAAACCATTCGAGATTATGTGCGATGCTAGCGATTATGCCTTGGGAGCGGTGCTGGGACAAAAGCACGACCGAGTTGTACATCCGATTTATTATGCTAGCAAAACACTATCCGATGCACAGCTGAATTACACGACAACCGAGAAGGAGCTGCTGGCCGTAGTTTTTGCTTTCGAAAAATTCAGACAATATTTAGTTGGTGTTAAAGTCATCATACACACCGACCATTCTGCTATAAAGTATCTGTTTTCGAAGAAAGATGCCAAGCCGCGTTTAATTAGGTGGATTCTGTTGCTACAAGAATTCGACCTAGAGATAATTGATAGAAAAGGTACGGATAATCAGGTTGCCGACCATCTATCACGACTAGAACAAGAGAAGCCACAGAAAGACGAGACGGCAATTACAGAAACTTTCCCGGACGAACAGATTTTTAAAGCCGAGGCACTACCTTGGTACGCCGATATTGTGAACTACTTAGCAAGCGGAATCATCCCATTCGATTACACCTATCAACAGAGGAGGAAGTTTTTAAAAGAGGTACGCAACTACTATTGGGATGATCCATATTTATTTATACAATGTGCGGATCAGATCGTTAGGAGATGCATTCCGGAACACGAAGTCGCATCAGTGCTACAGCATTGCCATGCCTCACCGTATGGAGGACATTTTGGAGGAACCCGAACAGCTGCTAAAGTCCTCCAATCAGGTTTGCATTGGCCTACTTTATTTAAAGATGCAAATGCATTTGTAAAATCATGTGACAGATGCCAACGGATGGGAAATATTACACGAAAACACGAGATGCCGCTAACGAATATCCTAGAGGTCGAGATCTTCGATGTATGGGGTATTGATTTCATGGGCCCGTTTCCTTCGTCTTACGGGAACCAATATATTTTACTCGCCGTGGATTACGTATTAAAGTGGGTAGAAGCCATTGCTCTTCCCACTAATGATTCTTCGGTTGTCACTCGTTTTCTTCATCGAAATATATTTACGAGATTTGGCACACCGAGAGCAATCATTAGTGATGGAGGAAGTCATTTTTGCAACCGGAAATTCAAGCAGTTACTTGAAAAATATGGAGTAAAGCACAAAGTTACAACACCGTATCACCCTCAAGCAAATGGACAAACAGAGGTTTCTAACCGGGAAATTACCGGTAGAAGAGATTGGGCCGAGAAATTACCCGATGCTTTATGGGCTTACCGTACAGCTTTCAAGACTCCAATTGGAACATCACCGTTTCGACTTGTTTTTGGCAAAGCTTGCCATTTACCGGTCGAATTATTACATAAGGCGTATTGGTCGGTTGCTAAATTGAACATGGACGAAGGAGCCACGGGAGAAGCAAGGTTATTACAACTCAATGAGTTAGAAGAATTTCGGCAAAACTCTTAGGAGAATGCAGAAATTTACAAATCAAAAGTCAAGAGATGGCATGAAAAAAACATCCAAGAAAGGACATTCGATGTCGGGCAACAAGTGCTATTATATGATTCAAGATTGAAGATATTTCCGGGAAAATTAAAATCAAGATGGACGGGACCATTCTTGATCACTGCAATCAATGCTTACGGAGTGATTGAACTTCGTGATGACGCAGGGAAGAACTTCAAGGTGAATGCCCAACGAGTAAAGCCTTATCTTGGGCCAAGCCCACAAGATGATGATCACGTCTCCATCTCATTGGAGGATGCTGAATGAGCCCATAACGACGTCTGGCTGCAGACGAAAAACGTAGCGCTACAGGGAGGCAGCCCTTTATTTTTAATAGTTATTAGTTTTTATTTATGTTTTATTTTGTAGGATAGATAGCCTGAATGATGCTGCAAGACTGACATGACATTGATTAAATGGAAGCATGCACAATTTGACTATAGGAAAATCGGGAGAAGAAATTGGTCCAATCTGATTGGACTGAGCGGGAAAGCAAAGAGGAAGTTACCGCCTGATCAACTTTCCAAGAGAAGCGGTAAATAATTTTTTTTAATTTCAAATGACCGCCTCTCTATCATCTTTATAAACATAAGCCATAGCATTCGGGAGAAACATCAAGATTTCTCAAGAAACCCAGCAGACAAATCGATGGAGCCAGCGCCGATTCTGTACCTGACATGGAAAGACACCGTCATTTATCTGCCGTGGAAGGATACTCCCGATGAAGATGCCGGCGATGAAGGCGTCAATGCTCCGGCCACCGAAAGGAGTCCGGAAGATCACACCAAAGAAAAGACCGACTCCCGTGCCAACACCGATGGAAACTGCCGCCGAGACATCCGCCCAGCCGACGATAAAGAAACGGCAACTTCCGATGCCGACAACGAAGAACCCCGCTCCACCGAAGAAGACACAACCACCGCCAGCAAAGGCGCAGCGGATGCGAGTATCCTCTAGACTCGCCGCACAACCGTCAATGAAGAAACAACGAAGAGATGAGCAGCCGGTTTCTATTCCGTCTTCCGACTCGGAAACGGAATCGGATACCCCGACTCCTCTTATTCGTAAATCGAAAGGCGGCGAGTCAACCGCCAGCAAGCAAGCACCACCCCCATCACGGGAAGTCTCCCCAAATCTGACGCCCCGATTTCCTCCGTTCTGAAGTCGAAGGCTGTGAAAACAGCCGCTGCTCCGCCGTGTTCGCCACCGAGATCAACAACTCCGATCTCCAATCCCGACGCTCCATCACCTTCATCAAGAACCACCCGTTCTTCTGCTGCTGAAATAAAAAAGGTACCCATTCAAGTACCTTTCTTTAAAGAAACAGGGAGAAAAAGAAGAGTTGCTGCCCCAAACACCTTACCGCCAAAGACGACGGTACCTCTGCCCAAAGCTACAGCATCGGCAGCAACTCCAGTGCAAACATCACGCACTCCACCTCGCCCAAAGACTTTTGCAATCAAGAGGCCAGCAAAACCAGCCTTTGTTTATGAAGAAGCTCGTCACAGATACGAGCAGGATTACAAGAAGCAGACTTTTGCCGCTGAAAAAGGATTTCTACTCAACGCCGGCACTTACAAGGAGTACCCGGCGTATCTCACCGACACGATTAAGAAGCGAGGTTGGGAAATTCTTTGTGCCCAATCTGCTGAGCCGATTCTCTCCCTGGTGAGAGAATTTTATTCTAACTTTTCAGGTGACATGCCGGAAGAAATCATGGTCCGGCACAAGATGGTACCCATAACGCCCGAGCGAATAAACGCATTCTACAAGCTCCCCAACACCACCGACGAATTCTTCGCCCACTCGGAGAATACAATGCCGGAGTTTCTCTCAGAAGTTCTTGACACAGTGGCTCTGCCGGGAACTATTTGGCGAATCCAAATCAATTGTATAAACATTTTCAGTTCGATATCCAATAAATAAGATTTTACTACCAGAACTATCTTTTATTTGGCATGATTTGGATTCAAAAAATACCCTATATCCCTTATCACAAAGTTGACTAATGCTTAATAGATTATGCTTTAAACCGTCAACTAGAAGAGCATTTTCAATAATAGGAGAAGAAGGGTTACCGATATTGCCAATATCAATTATCTTCCCTTTTTGATTTCCTCCAAAGGAGACAATCCCCTTCTTTTTCTTGATAGAGCTAAACTTGGAGGGGTCTCCCGTCATATGCCTCGAACAACCACTATCGAGGAACCACAGATTCTTATCTCGGGAGACTTCCACCTACACAAAGAGATTTAGATGTTTCTTTTAGGTACCCAAACCATTTTAGGTCCTTGAGAGTTAGCCTTTGTTTCTTTTGGAGCCCATTTTAGAACAGCCTTTTGATTTTTGCCTCTTATTTTAGAAGGGCATACAAAAGAGGTATGACCTATTTCATTACAAGCGTGACAAAGTTTTGGTTTTTCAAAGAAGTTCTCATACTTCTTTTTCTTTTTGAATGATTCATAACTTATGCCTACTTTATCAAAAGTTGTCCTTTGATTACCTAGAAGCATATTTAGATTTTTGCTTCCATTTGTAAATCTAAGCACGATTCCTTTCAAATCATCTTTTTCCCTTTTCAATTTGCTAATTTCGTTTTCCAAGGGATTGATTTTAATTTCATGCTCCTTAGTTATCATGGCATGCTCCTTAGGGGTGGGCAACCCAAGCCCCCCATGGTCTCAGCCCGACACGCAGCTTATGGGTCGGGTTGGTGATGAAAAATTTGGGTTTTTTTAAAATTGGGTCGGGTTTATATTATTTGTTTGGGTTTTAGGTCGGGCTTTTATTTTTACAAAACCGGCGGGCTCGACCCAAAAATAATGTGAATAATAATTTATAAATAAAAGAAAACCCTAATCTCTAGAAGACGCCGCCCTTTCCTCTCGACTCTGTCACCCGCCTGACGCCCTTCTTGACCTTTACAGCCGACGCTCGACCCTGGCGCCCGAACAAATCAAGGGAAAGACAGAACAAATCAAGGTCAAAACATCTAGGAAGCGAAAACCATTTATGCTCCTTTGTTGTCAAACAAAAGAGAACAAGATGGCGGATTTCATGAGTCAGACGGAGCTTCTTTTTCTGGTGCGGTTTTCAACTTATCGACCACTATTGTTAGGGCTGGGATTATGTCTTTGCCTGCAACCATGAAAGTATTAGGTCTAGGTCTTGGGATTGCCATGGTCATATTTATGGCCTTTTTGACAGAGGCTTCAATCGAGTTTTTGCTTAGGTTTAGAGTTGGGATTATTGAGTTTTGCTTTGATGGATGTTTTTTTAATGTTTTTATGGATGATTTTATATTGATGAATGTTTTATTTTGATGAATGTTTTTTTAATGTTTTTATGGATGATTTTATGTTGATGAATGTATTTATTTTGATAGATGTTTGATGACTATTTTTTACTATTTTTATGGATGTTTTTTATCTTGAAATAATTTTTTGTATGAGACCAAAAACCCAACCCGACCCAACCCAAATAGGTTTGGGTCGGGTTGTCTCATAGATATCGGGTTTCGGGTCGGTCTTTGGTTTTCAGTTTGGGACCAACGCTTAAATGAGTCGGTATTGGACGGCAAAAAACCCGACCCAAACCGACCCATGCCCACCCCTAATGCTCCTTTTTCAGAATTTTATACTTAGATTTCAAAACGTTGAAATCATTAAGCAAGTCATTAAAAGCATCAAATAACTCATTTTCTTCATCAATTTCTTCTAAATCGCTAAATGAGTTATGTACCTTGTCTTCCTTGGCCATGAAGCACATGTTTGCGATTTCCTCTTCTTCGGATGAGGAGCTGGACGAGTCACTATCATCCCAAGTTGCCTTCATGGCTTTCTTCTTGTAAGCCTTGGGATGTCTCTTTGCTAGTGGGCAGTCAGTTTTGAAGTGGCCTGGCTTCCCACATTCATAGCATTTGAGATC
>QAOC01014227.1:12564-30538 GCA_003255005.1 Begonia fuchsioides
TTTACAATTTCTCACAAATAATAACTTGAAGTTTTTCGAGAATGATTTGAAAAACTACTCTCTCGATCACAATGAGAATGATCTTATATGATTTACAATGAGGAGAGAGTAAGAGAAAAGCTAACTAGAAATTTTGGCAGAGTTTCGACGTGCTTTTCTCTCTCAAAAATTGGCTCTTTCTTTTGGCTTCTCGTCTCCAATTTATAGATTTCCGTCTGTCAGACTTCGGAGCTGTCGACATATCTTCGGGGGCTGTTGACATAGAGATAACCGTTAAGACTCATAAGGAAGTAGCCGTTGAAGAATTTTCCTGTCGTTGGTCTTGACCGGTCGACATGTCTTTGGAGCTGTCGACATAACTTCAGTATCTCTAAGTTCTTCGGTCGACATCTACTCTTGGCGGTCGACATGGAAAACTCTATGTTATTTAGCCGGTCGACATAAGTTCTTTAACTGTCGACATATCTTCAGTATCTCGAAGTTCTTAGGTCGACATCTACTCTTGGCAGTCGACATGGAAAAACTCTCTGTTATTTAGCAAGTCGACATAAGTTCTTTAACTGTCGACATATCTTCAGATTTCTTCTTCCGCTGGAAACTTGAACGGTCGACAGATGTTCCTAACGGTCGACAGACAATTTGTCTCTGGATTACAGGCGGTCGACATACGATCCAATGTCTTGAACTTTAATTGTCTTCAACCGGTCGACATACTTGATAGACGGTCGACATATGATTCTTCTCTGGACTTTAAGCGGTCTACATAAGTTTCGTCTGATCGACATATGATCCAATGTCTTGAACTTTAATTGTCTTCAACCGGTCGACATACTTGATAGGCGGTCGACATATGATTCTTCTCTGGACTTTGAGCGGTCGACAGAACTTCTTACCTGTCGACATAAGTTGCTCCTTCGACACTTCTGTTATCCGTGCGGTCGACATATTGAGCAGTTCGGTCGACATAAGATTTAAAAACAACTTACTGAATTCTGCAGCACTTGCTAGACTTTGATTTTATCTTTCATACATAATTAGCATAGTTATCATAAAAAATAATTGATTGCTTTAAAACCTTTTAAAGCCAACACTTTTGCTTTTCTTATTACTTTGCTTTTGTCTTTCTCTAGGTCTGCACACCACCCGACTCCATTGTTGGCCATCTCTATCGCTCTCGAATAGTCTTCTTTCTTGCTTTATCTGTAAACAAATGTTATCGGCTCGGTCAATGGAACAGAGATGGTCTGATGTTCTTCATCCTTTTGCAGGGCAAAGAGCTAAAGTGAGACGCAGTGCAACAGCAGTTGCAGTCACGTGAAGCTCCCTCCCGAGTTTGACGTATGACTCCGATGATTTTGCTATTCCTCGCGATGCTCATCACCTTACTGTGCTTTAACTTCGCTTTCTTCTAGTCTCCATCTTCCATCCATTCACCTCTCTCGAAAAATCTAGCCCTAATTCTACCCCGAAAAAAGACGAGCTCTTGTGTGACCATGGAAACGCTGATCTCCGGGCGTCCAGGTGTTGGGTTTTGGGAAGTATTTCCTTGCCAGGAGGGTCCCGAAAAAAGACGAGCTCTTGTCTCGAATGCACAATCTTGACGTTACCACCAGTTAGAGAAAACGAGTTATGTGTCCCAAAAAGTACTATAATATAAAAGATCTTAAATAACAAATTATTGACTATGCTATCAAAAATAGTTTTCGTGTTAGATTAAAATAAAGTGAATAACATCAACTAACAACAATATGTGATGATGATTGTCAATGGTGGCTTCACGCATCGAAGATGAACGATGAATTTATATCCTAATAAAGAATTTTGCAGATGAACATACGTGAAAAATCGACTTGCATCAGATCAATTAAAAAAATTATCTTTCGTGAGATGTACCTTCGATCATAGAACAGTAATGAAATATTATAATATTAGAATTATCTGCAACTGTATCGGTAAATGGTAGATGAGAGCTTCGTCGGATGAATGAATGATATAACCTCGACTAGTACCAAGATCTTTGTGTCTATGAAGAGGAACTAATGTGATCTAATACTTGAAGTCGAGTCGACATTCAAGTAAGATTGTTATACAAAAGTGGTAGTGAAGCCATTAGTCAATTTGAAAGAATTTATGTGTGTATCTTCTCGTACATGTAAGCTGTCATAAATTATGTGAGACTGGTTATTTGCATAGATTGTTGTTTTGAAACCTATAGTCACCGTGTTGGAAATGATTTGAAAATCTATACTGCTATGTATAGTCAAGCGGAACAGGCAACAAGAATGGTCTTCTGATCTCCTTATTTCTATGATATGGAGAAAAATAAATGAACTACTTAAAGTCTCATGTAATTGTAGTAATGCTTTGGCCGACAATCACATGTCTGAGGTAAGCGACAATAATGAGCAATACGTGATCGACATGTTGAGACAATCGCAAACCTTTCTCTGATGGGTCACGGCAAAATCTTGTGTGTACATATTATTCTATGCATGCAGTTCATGAGAGTTTTGATCGACGATTACGTTCATCTCTTATTCCACCGATCGAATTACTTAAGCTGTACTCATACTCTATTCGACTCATCGTTGCACGCTTTACGTAGTTGATCGTGAATGGTGTTGGCATACTCGAATTTTCCGTTACCACGCATAAACCTAGAACACCCAAGAAAAAGAGAATACAAGACTCAAATGAGTTTCAGTGACTAGCCTCGACCTCACCATTAGTTAGTCTGGGAAGGGAGAAAATATATTGTAAAACATGTAGGAAAGCTGACCATGATAGGTGATCGTGTGATAGACGAACTTCAACATATGCAGCTGGGGTCCGAGACCATAAAGATGAGTAGACGTTTTTGAATTTCAATGTCGCTCCATAAGAGGCCCAAGCACAACAGCTCATTCTCATGCTCGAACCCCAACATTGTTAAATGTCACTCATGTAATTTATTTATTTTTTAATGTAATTTTTTTTATTTCAATAGAATTAATTTATTTCAATGTAATTTTTTATGTCATTGTAATTAATTTTTATGTCAATGTAAGTTTTTTTTTATGTCAGTTATTTTCTAGTCCCAAACCTCTCACCTATACACAACCAACATATATAAAAACATATTAAAACATATATACAAATCTACATAAGCATGACAATCTCAATAATACAGATCCATAAGAAAATAATAAATAATATACATACATCATAAAACGAGCAATAAGTACAACGATCAATCATATATGTCTGGATGTGAAGGTGGTAGATATGCTGGTGGAGATGACTACATACCGCTAATGTCCTTCATAAAGCCAAAGTATGTGTCAGGGGACCGCACCATCTCGGTCAATTGGTCGTGGATGACTTCCAAGTGGGTGCCTTGTTTTAGCTTCATCTCCCGAGCCTCCCGAATGCGAGCCTCCCGAATGCGATCACACATTTGACACTGAGATAACTTCTGATCTCGCTGTTGTAAGGTCAAATGTTCTGTATGCTCATACAACAGTCGTAGCCATCTGTTCCACATAATAGATCATCATCTGCTCCATCAATGTTATTGATGGATCATGCATAGATGAGAGTTGCCCAATCATAGGAGGCAGTGAATGTCAAATGTATCTGTAATGAACATGTGTAGGCTCTTCACCTGCAACATCTACAGTCTCATCATATAGATCAATAACAGACTCTTGCACGTAGGTAGCATGTGTAAGATGTTGGGTTTAGGCAGCCTCAATAGTTTGTTGTGTGCAGGAGGCTGCACGTACCCACCTTCCCTCCTGCTTAAGATGAGTCTTGTCGGATGAATGTGTAACCCTCGAATGTCTGATCGGCTCATCCTCAAGAACAACAAAACAAGTCTCTAAATAAAGTTGCGGATTACTACATCATAGGTAGGTCTTCGGTCTGTTTGAGAACAGGGACGGGCCAGTGCCTGCTTTCTCTTTTGTAGCTCTCTCTCCAGGGATAAATTGAAGGAAACCACCGACTTTCTTCGATTAGATTTCCTTGGCAATTCACCATGGCCTGGCTATGGTTGGAAGCAGCACTTCCTCCTGGAGTTATCGCTGGAATGCTTTGCGTCATGGGAAATGCTCAGTTTTACATTCACAAAGCCGCTCATGGCCGTGTAACGAACTTTCCCCTTTCTTTCCACTACTTTACCGCATTTCATCGTTTTCTGAGTCGATCGCTTCTCCAAGATTCATCCGGATATCCTTTGGCTCTCCTCAATTTCTCCCTCTGTTTTCTGTTAGCAGCTGTTGTTTTATTTGTTGACTTTGATTTATGGCAGCCGAAGCACCTCGGTAACGATGTCTGGGACGTAGCTATCGAGAGAAGGGATGAAGAACTTTTGGAGAAGATATCTGCTCCCCGCAATTAATCTTTCTTCTTCTGGTAATCTTTCATCGTCCTCCCTCTACCCTATACGTTGTTCATAAACCATTGTAATTGGTTTTGGAATTAGTGTTAATTGTAACAGTTTACGTGATTTGGAAGTAATTTACGACTATTTTTCAAGTACTTTCAGTGCTTAAGTTCCTAATGGTGATCATTCGAATTGTGACTCACATGAACCAAAATTCATATTAGAACAAAGAACCAACTTTTAGCTACAAGAAGAATTGAAGAATTAAGTGACACCAGACCCACCAACATCCACACGGCCAACTGGTTACTTCCCCAACGAACAGACAAAGATTTTCTCGCCGTTAAAAGTACCAACTTGGAATAGCTATTCGGAAGAATGGACAGCAAAAGCTTGTGAAAATGGCAGACCTTAGGGAACATATTCGGTCTCGATAGTCGGCTGTGTTCGAGTTCCCTTCGCCGAGGGGGCTCTTGCCCCACCAACAGAGGTCACCCGAAGAGTCTCTCCTATTTCCGCAGCCCTCTCCATTCGCTCCACTTCCCTCTTTTGCCTGTACTTATTACCAAATAATATGAGCAGCACAACGAGCACCAGCAACAAAGCCCCACCCAGAAGAGACCCAATAATCACCCAAAATTTTGAAGCATTGCCTCCATGTTTAGGCGGCTGTGCCGAAGGAGGACCAATATCCGACTCCACTACAATCGAGAAATGGCCTTGTTGGACTGTCGAGCATTTGCCATTTGATACCAAGTTGCTAAGATTGGTTCCTCCCTGCAAATCGAACCAAACACACTTGGCAACTGTTCCATTGGGCGTCGACTTCACATTTGAGAATCTGATTAAGATGGGATCGGCCGATGCTCGTATATCCAACTCCGGCAAATTCGTTGCAGATAGATTGGAAGCGTTGTAAGTTAGAAGACCCAAGACAGGCGCCAAGAAAGTGTAGCCGGGCATTGGTGGGTAATACTCGCCTGACCAATTGCCTAAGTTTTGGTACACCAAAACAAGCCTCTCCACATAAGGCTGCACAATGACCCCCTTAGGAATCTCAAACTCTTTGTACATTTTAACTCCCCTGGCCCTTAAACTTCCACTTCGGAGCCTCATTGCTGCAATTGTTATTCCACTCAAGTTGGCCGGGACAGCACCGTCGTATGGAACTCCGGTCCTCGGCCGAAAGAAAGCCCGGAAAGCGAAATCTTGAAGAACTGCATCTAGAGCACTCGCGGGGCTTCTCGATGAGTCCAGAGGATCTGATTGGGCTCTTACTTCAGAGAAACAAATGAGCATTGCCAGAGCTGTAAGAAGTCTCATTTGATGATTCCTGATTGTCGAGCAGAGAAGAATTATCCTTGGTGAGAAGAGAGTTATTATGTATCTCTTTACAGGAAAAAAAGCAGCTGTAAAATAGACAACCGTTGCAAACCTTTTTCTTCTAATTACTTTTCCCTTTTTGAAACATTGCCAATGAAGCCTCTCAAAGATCAGACAGTTTGGTCCAACGATGGAAGCCGAACACGGTTGGGTGGCTGATCCAAATGAGCTTGGAAAGAAAACCCTGAGAATGAGAAGAGACGTCTTCAGAATTCCATGGCCCCCGCACCAGAAATTACGTAGCCAAGGGACGCCGACGAATATCGCCAGTGACCCAAAGCTTGCCACCAAACAGCAAAGAAGCAAGTGACAGAATCAAATGGTAGAAATGTGCAGCAATTTCCCCAAATCTAGAAGATCTAGAACTGAAGAGGAGCGGGGCGGGTATTTGAGTGGCGAAAATACCGGTGAGTAAAGAGGTGAATAAATTTGAAGAAAATTGATGAGATTAGGATTTGATCGCCGGAGCAAGGTGTCTATTGTCTCATTTCCGACGAAGAAGTGCGAATCTTCTCAATTCTCAATCAATGCGAAGACGAAGATAAGCTCCAGCAAGGGAGAGAGAGAGAGAGAGAGAGACGAAAGAAGAACCATGAGAAAGAGAGACGGCAGAAATCGAGTGAGAATTTGACTCCGATGATTTAGTTTTTTCAATTTATTCAAATTATTTATCATGAATAATCAGAAATAAAAAATATTTTTTATTTATTTTGTAAAAGCGAATAAAACCCCATATTATACTAAAAAATAAATTAAATTATGAATTTTGAAAAATGCAAATAGGCTGTTTTGCAATTACGGACATACGCGCCCGATTCTACCTTTCTTCGTACACTAAAACTACGAAGACTTAACTAAATTAATCAGTTCTTCTAAATTCTCCCCTTCGAGCCACATAGCATCGATGACAATCCTTATTGTCGGTGTGGTTTTAACGTCATTAGAGAGTCAAGTTTAACGATGACCAATGAGTCGAGTTCCTCTATTTGCTAGCATGTCTTTGTTATTGAGACAAGCAAATTATTTATGACAACGAAAATTGAAAAATGCAAATCGAAATCGATGTGGATTAAAACGAGGACTATCATATGCCAAATAGACTTTCAAAATAGAAAAAGAGGGAAATAAATGAAATTTCACTAAAAGTCCCACCTAAGTTGTGTGACTTAATACAACCCTAGAAGTAGGACCCATTGAATCAATCAACAAAGTGTTAGCATAAGACACCTCTTCTCTCTTGTCCATCAAGTTCCAACCCTAACTTTACTAATCCCCTTTTATCTACATTATTGCATAATTATTATCCACCAACCTTTGCATCTTAATCCAAACTTCTTCCCAAATTACAGCACAATCCCATTCAAATTTTCATATACCAGTTTCGTTCGATCTCATCACAAGTAGTACAGTCGTTACAGTGTCATTGTCTCGTAAGTTGATCTGTAAAATCACACGTTGTGTAATTTGGTCTCAAAATGCACTTGAGTCGGTCGAGAGATGAGAGATCCAAAATTAGTTTCTCCCGGGATCTTCTTTCTTCTTTTTTTCATTACTCGCCTTCTAATTCTATTTTCATATGCGTTCACTCTTCTTCGTGCCTTTTGGCTCTCTCTCTCTCGCTCGTTATTTTCAATTGATGCTCTTATTTTCTTTACTTGCGATTGAATCACAAATTTTGAATGGAGTATGGTCTTAACACATTTGACGCATAATAAAATACAATGGAGCTTTTTAGTTTTTGTGCTCGGCGGCAAGCATTGGGTTTTATTTGTAATATGGCCTGGCCCGACCGGACCGGCCCACTATTTTCGTTGACTTGATCTTCATATGACTGTCCAGTTTATGACGCGTTCTTCTCCCGGTTGCCCAATCGCTGGCTGTTTTGTTTTCCTCTGTTTATCCTCCTCTTCGCCGGATTGTGAGATCGGCGCTGAGAGCCAAGCGCATTCCCAGTCAGTTCAGACCTCTCTTCGGCCTTCAACCGCCGGCCTTATTTTTCTGCCTTCCATCGCCGATCATCTTTCTGAGGGTCAAATAATCCACTCTCTGGACTGCGTCAAATCGTACAATTCCTTTTTCTCTGCCGTAGCTTTCTCTTCCATTTATTCTTTATTTATTTTTACCTCGACGGACTTGCGCTTTCGTGGAAGGTACTCTGACCGAGCTTGTTTATTGTTTTTCTTCCTCATTTTTTGAATCTTTCTCCCCAAGTTTAGGTCAATCGTTCCCTGTTCACAATTCTTTCCTTTTGGTGCTGATTAGTGCGCGTCTCTTCATGTGTATTTCTTTGCTCATTTCACTTTCTGGATTTTCGTTTCTTTATGATGTGCGTTCCTAATTAGGGTTAGGGCGTTAACCCCCATGGAAGCGGCTGATAGCGATCCCGACTCCTATCGGACTTCCTCCGCCGGTGATAATTCTCGAAGATATGGGATGCTATCTGCGTCTAGTATAATTCAAGCGCCACTTTCGGCGCTGCTGGAGTATTCTGGTCTTCTACGGGGACGATCGAGTTTCCAAGAATCAGAGCCTTTCGTGAATGCCCGTATACACCCAGGGTTGCGAGATCGGCTACGTAGTCAGCTTGAAGAACCTACCGGGGTCAACAACGATGGAGAGGTTTCTATTAGAATAATTGGGGCTGGGGAAGAAGAGCTTGAACGGGAAACGACAGGGTTAATAGTTGGGCAATCAAGGGAGGGGGCTTCCCAGAGTGAGTTATCCACGTTACAATCAATGCCAGGGTTGACCTCGACAACTTTGGTGTCCGAAGGTGCTCTGGAAGATTCTAGAACCGTTCGAGGTACAGAGGAAGGGATTTCCCACTCAACTAATGGGGGTTCTGTTGGACAAAACATAGATGGAGCTGGGGAAAGTGCCAGAGATTCTTCTTACCAAAGGTACGATATTCAACAGGCAGCTAGGTGGGTCGAGCAGGTTCTGCCATTCAGTTTACTGCTGTTGGTAGTCTTCATCCGACAACATCTACAAGGTGTGTGTGTTTTTAATCTTTTCTTCTTTTCGTACTTCTATTAGAATACCTCTTGTTCTTTGTTTCCTGATCTTAACTAGCTAAAACTGATGTTTTTTTATTTATTTTGTAAACATTTATTGATTTCTGCTCTATTTATTTTACTTTATGCCATCTATTCATGACTATATCTGCAATGAGTTGCAGGTTTTTTTGTCACAATATGGATTACCGCTGTTATGTTTAAGTCGAATGATATCCTACGGAAGCAGACAGCTCTTAAGGTTTTGTAATTTTCCTATCACTATGGCTAGAATCCCTTCTTTCTACCATTACTATATGGAATGCTGAAGTATTGTTAAGCACAAGTGTTCATGGGTGCAGGGGGAGCGGAAACTCTCTGTTTTGATAAGTATTTCTATTGCATTCACAATGCATGTGGTGGGTGTTTATTGGTGGTATCAGAATGACGATCTTCTGTATCCATTGGTCATGCTTCCTCCCAGAACAATACCTCCGTTCTGGCATGCTATTTTCATAATTTTGGTTAATGGTATGATTCTGTCCCATTATAAGAGCTGAATATTTGATGGTCAAGCTATATACTTTTGTTTCTAATGTTATGGCATGGTGCTCTACTCCAAACTCGTTGTTTTTTTAGTTAGAAGTTACTGAGTATTTGGATCAGCTATTTTTCTGATGAAGATACTCCTTGAATTTCATTTAACAGACAAAGTATGAGTACATTTAGATTGTATTAGTTCTAATACTCGAATCTAGGAGAATGTAATTGCGAAATCATGCAAGAGTAATATTTATCCGTGATAGATGCACAAATACGATATATAACGTAAAAAGGTTAGAATTTAATAGATTCACTCATCTAAAACTCCACCATCAAGTTTGTAAATGTAAGTTTTACATTCTCAGCTTACCTGTGATCTTTTGAAACTTCTGGCCCCTAATTGAAGACATCTGTTAATTGGTTGTTAGACGAGACATATGGTGTACAAATGAAACAATGACATATTTTTTTTGCTTTAGTTTAATGTCTAGTCACCTCTACATGTCTGACGTCATGCTATTGAAGATTATGTGTAATTGTGATTGTAGACTATTATTAAAATAAAGTACATTAAATGATCCCTTGTGCCATTGCTGGAAACTCTACCTTTAATCTGCCTACATCTTTATCATTTCATAAAGTCAAGTTTCAATCACACCAAGCTTCCTTGTTCATAAAATTGATGTTAAATAAGCTATCAACTTCTTATATATGTCACCATGCCACATTTCTTGAATGATAAACCAAAACTTGAGGTTCATTAGAACTTGAAGAAATTTAATTATTGCTTCGAGATGACCTTCATTGTGTGTAAATTGACTAATTGTACTCAACAAGATCCAATAGTTAATTAATTGACTTCATTTTACTAACTAGTACAACATTTTTTGGACAAATCTTACGAACAAAAGTGTGCAACTATGCGGGACCCAACGCAAAATGAATAACATATAATAAGAGAACTTAAGATTTTACAAATAGAGCCTAAAAGAGATTGTTCTCCATTTAATCGAGCATGCCTTTCAATTTTTCTGTTTGGTCATGTGTCTAATAATACGTATGGAGGAGAGAATTGACTGAAATCCTCACCTTTAATGACAAATGCTTTCTTTCTCTGTGGAGGCCATTTTGAGAGTTCTAAACTAGTGTTAAGATTAAGCTTGTTTGAAGTTCGATGTTGAAGAATGTTAAAAATTATTATTGATATTTTCCTAATTAAAGGAGATTTGATTTTATATTGAATTAATAATTAGTTTCTTTAAGTATTAACTTTCTTAAGCATTAATGTTCGATAGTTATTAGTTTCATTAAAAGTAATTTTTTTTTATTTATATTTCAATTTTTGTGTATAAATATTCTACCATATTAATGAAATAATTTGAAGCATTATTCTATTCCTCTTTATTTCTAACATGCTATAAGAGTTGTTGTCCTAGGAAGCATTAATTTACAAAATTATTTGTTTGTCTTATCGAGCAAACTATAGGAAAAAACCAACTCAAAGAGTGTGTGTCCATGGACTTGTGGGGCTCTCCCTCTGAGCCCGCAGACTCGCGGTGCTCGCCCTATGCGTCCACGATCTTTGACATTATTCTAGAATCCCGTATTTTGGACTTCCGCTTATAGTTATTCATAATTGAATGCAAGAATTCAATCACTATACTTTGTCCTTTCCGACCGTCATAGTTCTGTTATTCAGTGCATCTTGTTCTTTGTCGTCATGCTAGCCGTCAGTCAATGTTTTGTTCATTTTGTCTGCAATCTCTTTTGTCATTTGGCAATTTCGGTGCAATAATTTTTTTGTCCTGAATATATCTATCAATGAGATTATAATCTCAACCTAGCTTTGAATCCAAGTTATTACAGTTGGTCTCCAGAGTTCAGTTACGCTGGCAACTATTTTGTGTTGTTCATCTGTACCTAGCTTGACATCATCACGTTTCCTCTATTGTTATTTGTCGCACCTCATATATCCATTCTTCATCAGTTTTGCAGCAACATCATCATGTGACACACATTAGATAAATTATACTACAAAAACATATTGAATTATTTAACAATAAAATTCTAGCATTGCATAAGAATTTGTTAGTTTAGTAGTATTGTCTCATTTAAACAAAATAAATTTAGTTTAGCAAAGGAAAATAATTCATAGGGATGAACACCAGGATAAATAGAGAAGAAAGTAGTTGCTTTTCTTTTGAAAATCCATCAATTGATGAGAGATTTTGTCCTTTTCTTCCTTTTAAATTTTGAACAGAATAATGTGGCCTTTCTTTCTCTTGATTTCTTCATCTGATCATTCTTATGCTTTTATCTCTCTTCTTCACGCCATATGCTGCTTCTGTTCCTCCCTTCTTTTGATCTCAATTGCTGCCTCTTCTTCCTATGAGTGAATGAATTTTCATTAGATTTTATTTCCCATATTTGATCCTCTATTTATGATATTTATCCAAAGATTTTGTAATTGTTTTTATTTCTTGTCTTGGTTTTTGATCTTCATAAATTTTGTTACCTCCCTTGAATTTTTCATATTAGTGAATGATATCCTCGAATATTTCGATGATGTTGTTGCGAGTAATGTTGCAACATTCCTTTGTATTATATATATACACACACACAATATGTATATATATATATATTCAATTTATTTTTTAATTCAAAATAAATGTTCAGTCATAATATGTGCATATTAAGTATTTTTTAAGACTTTAACACATTCTATTCTAATGAGTAATGTTGCAAAAGAAGACTTTCAAGAAAATCCTAGTCATCACAATTCTTTTTCTGAAGGTTTGTTAATGTGTTACGATGATGAGGCTAGTTGAAATGAGGTCTTGATGGTTTCAATTTTCAATACCCAATGGTGTGGTGAATTAAATTTCTAATAAGTTGAGTATTATTGAAATATATGTTCTAACTTGAAGGGAAGTGTTAAGAATTTTTTATTAATTAAAGTAGATTTGACTTAGTTTGTTAAGAATTAATTTTCATAATTATTAATTTCTCTAAGAATGGATTTTTTTATTTATATTTCATTTTTGTGTATAAATATTCTATCATACGAAAGATATATTATGAAGCATTATCCGCTTCCTTTCTATTTCTAACAAAGAGGAAGAAGTTCTTTTACTAATGTTCAAATTGTAAATTAGTTAAATTATTTCATTATGGGATTAATGCTAATCCTTCATCTAGGAGAATAAAATTAAATAGCTTTTGTAATTCCTGAATTCTTATGACACAAATATGGCAAGTTAGACTAAAAAGTCACAATGTTATAGTAAGAATTTCTTGATGTGATTTTTCCATGATGTCCCTTGTATTTAAAGTCCCAAAATTCTTTGGCAGAAGTTTTTCTTTCCTTACAATTTCTTCATGATATGTACATCGTTTGAAGTCAAATTCTTTGGTGTGTTTTTGGATGTAGTCATGTTTTTTTTAATTCTGTGTTTATAATTAGGAATTTTTATGTGAACTATGTGTTGTAGTCTTTTTTACTTGATGTACTATTATATGCATCTTGTTTCTTAAAAAAAGGAATAAAAGGAAAAAAGAAAGAAACTATGCATAGTAGCTTGGTTGAGTGGTTTTGTGATAGTCGAGTATTGTTGCTATCCTTCAGATACCTTGGTTCGGCAGGCTGCGATGGCACTGAAGTGTGCTCTCTTAATACATTACAAGAACAGTAGGGGTCGTGAGTATCGAAAACAGGTGCAGCATTGCTATAAATCTTTGAGAGTTTTTTTTAATGGATCAAAATTAATGTCTTAAATTGATTGAAATGCAAAAACTTCAATGATATCTCCCACTTTTATTGAGAAATTGCCTCCTCCTTATGTCAACAAGGATAATGAAATTTGTGATTTATATATGCCTTGCTTTATATCCAACAACTTTGATTACTCAAATAATATCATATTACAGGGTCAAATGCTAACATTGGTTGAATACCTGCTTTTGCTGTACCGTGCCTTATTGCCTACTCCAGTATGGTATCGTTTCTTCTTGAATAAAGATTATGGGAGTCTGTTTTCGTCGCTGATGACTGGATTGTATTTAACGTTTAAGCTAACGTCCATTGTTGAAAAGGTAAATGTCAGCTTACTGACTTCCTGATTTTTTCCAGAAAGAATGATTAATTTTCTGGGCAGTTTCTGACATTTTATTTATGGTTTCCATTTCAACTTTTTCCCTTTTCCTTTCGGCTGGATGGTTTTTCAGCTGCAATCGTTCTTTGCAGCAGTGAAGGCTTTGTCTCGTAAAGAAGTACATTATGGGGCTTATGCTACGTCAGACCAGGTAGGTTGGAGTAACTTTTTATGCACAGGGGTGTTGGTTACTCACCAACAATTTTGAAGTAACTTGTCATAGATATCTAGTATGCTTTGATTAATGCCAAGGATGTTTTTCTACCCTCTTTCTTAGAAGACTGAATTTTAAGGAGGGGAATGATGCCCAATGAATAAACTTCTTTTACTAAACCACAAATATCAAGTTCTGCTCCTCCAGATCTGGAAAATCTCTCCTGCCAGAGTTACATAATAGAGAAACTGTTGGAGAATATACGGATAAAAATCTGCTCTTCCCTTACCCTTATTATAATATGTGTAAATCTTTCTTCCCTCCTATCCTGCACAATTTAGTCTCCCTCTAATCTGATGCCTAACCAACTTTTCCAAGTAAGCTACCAATATCCAAACTGGCCATCTTTCCTCTAGCCGAGAACTTCCTCCTTGCACTCATGTTTCCCAGTTAATCTTATTTCCTTAACAGCAGCCGCAGAACTTGAATGAAATGATCAGTAGTGTAATTGGAAGAGAATAATTTAATATTATTTGTTATTCATTGATGGACTTGTAGGATATGCTTGTTGCACTCGGATAAGTTATACAAGCCCTCAATTGACTAGGTTTTCGATACTACGATGCTCTTAAAGTGGTTCACAATTTTTGATGTTGAAGTTACATATCACAGCAGTTCTTCATATTGAAACGTGGGTCACAACTAGATTTGCTATTGCATCTTTGAGTTTAGAATATTGTCTTTGTATTTTATTTTTGTTGTTGTAAGGTCTCCAATTGTCCACCATTCTTTTCATTTTCATTTCCATGATCAGATTATCATTTTTATTTTTCATAAAAATATTGTTTAATCACATTCTATGAGTGTACCTGTTTTTTCTGGTTGAACTTTCGATATGTATACCAAGGATTTTATATGACGTATATATTGTAGAATGGAAACTTATGTGGGGCTCCAACTTATATGCTATCTTATTCAGGTTAATGCAGCGGGTGATCTATGTGCTATTTGCCAGGAGAAGATGCATACCCCTGTTCTGCTACGTTGCAAGCACATCTTCTGCGAGGACTGTGTATCGGAATGGTTAGTTTATTTCTGAGACTGGTTTTATTGCTGGGCACATGAAACTGTTTAAGTTGTTAATTTCAGTCATTTAATTTATGCTAATTTCTTAAACAAACTAGTCTTGTAGTCTGTAGAAGAAACTGCTATATCAGTACAATAACTTGAAAGAAGAAAATTACTGCAAAATTTATCCTATGCTTAAACTAGCCTGTTGTGGATCTGAACAGGACACAGTGGCCCTTTTTGTTGATTGAAGAGGGCTATCACTTTCCTTGCATTGCTTTTTAAATGCTTGCAATGTTTTCTATTCTGTCAATGCTCGTGGTCATAGCACCGAAACCATTAGATCATGTGATTTTACCACACGCCTGAATGATCTACATGTAATGCTTTTTGTTTGAAGAGGAAAAATGAAAGTTGTTTGCAGAGAAAAGATTATTCTGTTTTGTACCCTCTTGCTCAACCTGCAATGACATTGCTTTGTGGTAGTAACTTTTATGACAGTTTATTACAAGCTGTATTGTTTGTCCAGGTTCGAGAGGGAACGAACATGCCCATTGTGCAGGGCGCTAGTGAAACCTGCAGATCTCAGGTCATTTGGTGACGGATCGACGAGTTTGTTTTTCCAGTTGTTCTAAAATTTATATTACTGTAAAACCGAGGAAGATGCTGCCTTTAGTGAAGTGGTGAAATTGATCAGGAGCAGGATTCTCTTTATTTTGCATTTTTACCAAATGTAAACTTGTCATGCTCTGGCGCTGTATTAGTCTTGAACGAGTTGCTCTGGAAGACAGACATTGCTACCTTGGTATAGCTGGGTTGGATAGAGTTGAATTGCAATATATCATCCATTAAATGTTGTATTGATGAAGATTGGATCCGTGTAACAGACCTTCCTCTTCGACGGAAGTAAGTTCGTTCAATGCTAATCTTCGTTCCTTAAGTCGCAAATATGTTTCTGTATTTTCCTGATCAAAATTGCTCTCGAAAAGAGATTGATTGGGATGCAAATAGGAATTGTTGAAAAAAGGAATACAATAAATAAAGAATTTGAAATCATTCCAGAGATTTACACCTTTATTTGCCGCTTTTCTCCATATAATTCATTGAGTTTCTTTGAAATCTGCCATGGCCAAGAAAACATCAATCCCTCTTCTTCAATGGGAACAAAAAGGAAAATGGGAGCGTTCTAAGGTGATGAATCAGGCGATGTCTTGGTACGTTTCTCTTGATCTGACGCAGTGGAAGCTGGGGGAACCTCATCTTCTAAAGCAGCATCAATGGCTTCTTCAGAGTGAGAGGCAGAATGAAAGATTTCACCCGTTTCTGGCTGGTGGTCTGTCCCAAGTGGAGGAGCCGGAGAAGACGAGGATGGAGAGATTGGTGAATGTGGGGTAGAAGAAATCAAGCTGGATATGCCAGGTGAAGACATGGGGTAAACTTCTGTAACTTCTTCCATTCCCTCGTCCACATAAACCACGTCCTGCATCGTAAGCTGGTGGAACTCCACAATTTCCCTCAGGAACCGATTCTCGCGTGCATATATTGAGTTCTCGTTGGCCAAGCGAGCCTTTTCGGCAAGAAGGGTCTCGAGTTGCAGCCGAATCTGTCAATTTCAAGTCAAGTGTTAGCATAATTTGAACTCTGCTGATTCGATAGGCGATGAGAAATAAGTGTACCAAGTCATCGTCTGCACGATATTCACCCTTCTCGCGGTTCTCTCTGAGAATTTTGTTTTCTTCTTCGAGCTGGGAGGATCTCTCTTTAGCAAAAGCCAAATCTGCCTTCAATGTCTTCAGCTCCCGAAGCAGTAGTTTTGCTTTCGCAGCCGTAGCCAATGCAACCTGACAGGATGCAAGACAAATCCGTCGATCATTTCATTTGTTGATACGAATTATAGTTCAAAATTATAGAATTTGTCAGAATGATGATCATGAGGTTAGGATGAGATCCCCATAGTCCCAAACAGCCTAGCATATACAGTCTACATGCAAAGTTGGCACCTTACGTCGCGAGATGCCTTCAGTTGGGTTTCATGGTTGGTTTGAATCTGCGGTTGCAGTGGTTGCCATGAGCCATGATTCACATCAGGGCCTTGATATGGCCCCTCATTAATGTTACCCTTTCTCTTAATCTGTAGTTTTCGAGTTTCTTGAATGATGTCTGCTGTCTTGCTTTCCACCATTGTTCGTCCTTCCTGGAATGGGAAATCATGATATAAAATTTTGACAAAATTAGAAGAGTTGAAGGACTATAACAGTATATACCTCAAAAGCCTTCTCAAAAGTGTCTCCTAGTTGATTGAGGGAAGACGTGATTTTGTCCAGGCCCTTTCGAATGGTAGGATTCTCCATTTTTCTTGAATTCTCTGATGATTCATATTGCTGCGGAAAATATTCCCATGGCGAAAATGGGTTGGAAAGCAGCCATAACAGGACAACATGGACAGTAAGTAATAAAAACAGATATGAGAGGCGTTCGTTTACGCCTGGGCATTTTGAGAAGTGAGATTTACCTGACCTCCAGCTGACGAATTAAGCGATTGGAACCTTGTTCTGCCGGCCGTTTCATATTGCTGAGCTATGTTATCGTCCTCAATAATGGCTTTGGCCTTCCGTGCAAGAACTCCCCAGAACCCTGATTTTCCTTCCCCATCGAGAGATTGTCCATCGTAGGCAGTGAAGCTCTGGATATATAAGAATCAGCACTATTGTGCGTGAGATCAAAAGCCATAAAAGCCAGAACAGAACCATCATTACATACACAAAGAAAGAAACTACCATAATGTAAAAGAAATGATTGAAACTAATCGACCAAAAAGTCAGGTCCGAAAAACAATGATTCGTGCTCGATAGTAGAATAAAATATTTCACCATTTCGATAGAAAAACACAAAATGTAGGCAATGCAGATCAAGTCAAAACCAGGTGAGAGAAAAAAAACCTTAGATCTCAGGTTTTCATCGGCATAGGAAGAGGAAAGCGACGACTCTCGATAGGCGGCGGATGCACGGATTGCCTGAGCGGCGAGAGAAGAAGAAGAAGAAGACGAAGAAGAAGAAGAAGAAGAAGAAGAAGAAAAGAGCGAGCCGTCGGAGGAGTCGAAAGGAGGATAGTGGATCTCTTCCTTAAAAGTAGAGGATCTGGAGATCCCCTGCCTTCTTCTGTAGGCCATCGCCGGCGGTGGATCAATCGGTGAAACAGAAGAGCACCGCCGGAGCGATGAGCATCCTCAGATGTTCAATTTCCTCGCCTTGCTTCTCCTGCACTTGTCTTCCCCCCACGTCTAACTAACTGCGTTCTTTCCGTTTCTTCTCCTTT
>QAOC01014245.1:0-16936 GCA_003255005.1 Begonia fuchsioides
GCATTGACAATAATGATGTCCCAGTCGAATGCCATGAAAGTATGTACTTGAGTTTAAATTTTATATACAAAATAAATTTAACTTTTTTAAAAGAGTCATGAATACATATTAAAAAATGCATAATTGTAAAAAATAATTTAATTTATGATCATCGAAATGTCTCGTCAGTCATATTTCTCTACATAAAGGGGTTTCGTATAAAAAAAGAATGAACGTCAAACTAAACTAAGAGATTAGCTACAAGGGAAAACCTCATATACCTCATATACCTGGGGAATGCATTATAAGGAGTGTTGTGATCATGCCTCCAACGTCGTTCATCTCACCATGGATTAAAAACTTGGAAGCTGCAGTGTTCATTTAAATTAAGTTAGAAAATTCAGATAATGTGTCTTGGATGTTCATTGTTCAAATCATTTGAAAAACTGACAATATCTATCTTCCGAACTAGTGGACGGCAGAGGAAACGAATTGCATAGATTTGACATAAGTATGTAGGTGTCGATCATATTCATATTACTATGTTTGGGGTTGCATCACCTATTTAGCACTATTTCATGTCTGCTAAATATAAATGGTTCATTTTAATGGTTCTTTAGCTGTGCAGATGGGAGACCAGATAATCTGGCTGAGTTTTTCGAGAAAGTTTCTCAAAGTGTAAATGTTAAAAGATATAGCGAGGCACTTAATGATCTTAATACGGCTATTGAGGCAGATCCAAAACTTTCTGAAGCATATTTTCATCGGGCATCAATTCTTCGTCAGTTGTGCATGTTCCTTGTTTTTCAAATTTTACGCACACTCGGTTGCCTTTAATGGCTTTTTAAGCATGGCTAGTGTAACTCGTGACCAACTGTCACTGACAATCTCTTGTCCTTTTCATTTATTCATCCATTAGTCACCAGCTCTCTTGCAATTTGAATGTAAACATAACCAGTTTCGACCGGTGTTTAGTGTTTTACATTTTCAATGTAATTGCATGGTTTTTTTTATTCAGATATATNCTTGAGAGAGGCTGGACATATTCATTCCTGGATCAAAACATTTTGTTTTTCAAATTTTACGCACACTCGGTTGCCTTTAATGGCTTTTTAAGCACTGACAATCTCTTTGTCCTTTTCATTTATTCATCCATTAGTCACCAGCTCTCTTGCAATTTGAATGTAAACATAACCAGTTTCGACCGGTGTTTATTGTTTTACATTTTCAATGTAATTGCATGGTGTTTTTTATTCAGATATATTAACCAATTTTCCCCCAGCCACTGATTCTTTCCAAACAATTAATATTTGAATACTTCTTTTCCAAAGTTTATAGAACCTCAGTGCCCCAATGTATTTTTCAATTTTTGATTGAAAGATCATATGATTCAGGCACTTTTTGGATGATGTAGATATGGGGAATCCGAGAAGAACTACAAATCATTTCTGGAGCTAAAACCTGGAAACGCTGCGGCAGATAAGGAGCTTTCTCAATTGTTTCAGGCTAAAAGCGGCCTGGAAACAGCTTTGACATTGTTTGATTCGGGAGATTTCTCTCTAAATCTTCAGAATATGTTGATAAAGTTGTTCTTGTTTTTTCTCCAGCTTGCTCTAACTGTAGTCGTATTGTGGATGCAGAGAGCTTCACATCCTCCACAAGACCAAACAATGGTTGTGGCCTGCCTAGCTGAAGTAGCACAGGACATGAGGTTATGCCCTTGGCACTAAAAGAATTACCATCACAATAGGCAACTAATTGGAGGAATGCTGCATTTTGTGTGGGACAATTCTGAAGAAATGGTGGTTCGCCAACTTAGAAGTATCCATCTCTTCGAATATAACTTGTTCCATTCTTTTCAACTTGTTACTATTGTTGATCATGTTCTTATTTGCACTATAAATGATTGCAATCATCAGCTAGGAGGAAGAAAAATAAAAAAAAGTAGTTATTTAAGCCCTGAAATCACATTTTTTTATTCTTTTCAATCTTATATGTTCCCTTAGTAAGTTTTAGATATTATGGTGACATATTGTTACTCCATTTTGTTTTAGCCCTCCTCCTTCAACCGCTCGTTTCTGCTTTAGGTCTGTCAAACTCTCTTTTTTTGGATCCGATTTTTGTTTCTTTTCAGACTTAGAATTTCAGCTCTTTTCTTTCTTTGAAATAATTGGATTCATTTGCCAATTGAAGTTATTTTATTTCCCATTATCGGCTGTGTTTGTCTACCATTTTGTTTGTGAAATTCCCCACTGTGATGGGAGGCGAGCTTATTTGTGCATTTGTAATGTTTTGGCTTTGGAGGAGTGTTGTGATCATGCCTCCAACGTCGTTCATCTCACCATGGATTAAAAACTGGGAAGCTGCAGTGCTCATTTAAATTAAGTTAGAAAATTCAGATAATGTGTCTTGGATGTTCATTGTTCAAATCATTTGAAAAACTGACAATATCTATCTTCCGAACTAGTGGACGGCAGAGGAAACGAATTGCATAGATCTGGCATAAGTATGTAGGTGTCGATAATATTCATATTACTATGTCTGGAGCTAAAACCTGGAAACGCTGCGGCAGATAAGGAGATTTCTCAATTGTTTCAGGCTAAAAGCGCTCTGGAAACAGCTTTGACATTTGTTTGATTCGGGAGATTTCTCTAAATCTTCAGAATATGTTGTTAAAGTTGTTCTTGTTTTCTCTCCAGCTTGCTCTAGCGTAAGCCGTCCCTGATAGCTTATAATTATCAACGTCAATTTGATTCTATTTGTTGTATTATCTTCCTTCCAAACCTTGCTTATAAATTTTACAATGACGCAGGCAAAAGTCCTCAAAGTAAAAATATTGTTAGCTACGAAAGATTATTCCAGTGCAATTGCTGAATCTGGATACATACTCAAAGAAGATGAGAATAATTTAGAGGCACTGCTGCTACGAGGCCGTGCCTACTACTATTTGGCAGATCACGATGTTGCTTCAAGGTTTGCTAGCCACCACATTCTTATGAACCATCATTGGATTTTCATGTGAAATTTTCATAATATATAAAAAATTTTGGTTGACAGACACTGAGGCAGATCACGATTTTTGGTTGACTTATAATTAATTTATTTTCAGTATCATGGAGGAGTGTATAGTGCTTATTGAGGAGCTCTTTTTCTCAGTTAGCTGTCCAATCACTTAAAATATTGATGATTTGCTTTCTATTGTAAACATCATTTTACAGGCAGAAGATAATGCAAGTAAGGGTAAGCTACGAGTTGCTGTAGAGGACTATGGTGCAGCTCTTGCATTAGACCCCAGCCATCTTGCTCATAATGCGAATCTTCATCTTGGTTTGTGTAAGGTCTTGGTCAAGCTTGGTCGAGGAAGGGATGCTCTTTCCAGTTGTAAATGAAGCACTTGGCATTGATGCAGAACTTCTTGAAGCTTTAGTCCAGGTTTCTAGATTTTACTTATTTGCCCTTTCCACTAGAAGTTAGTGTTGTGACTTTTCTTGACGAAACTTCTGTGTGGCTTGCCTTGACATCGTTTGCTATTCTCAGACGGGCGAAGCAAAGCTTTTAACAGAGGATTGGGAAGGAGACTTGTTATATGTGTCTCTCATATTGAATTATCACCCCTTTGTTCTGGTATTTCATCCTTCGATAATTTAACGGCCTTACACTTTCAAAGTTCTTTAATCCGAAAGACTCCATGCCACTTACGCAGGATATGAATATTAGGGAAGTACTGATGAAGGCTGAGAAACCTTTGAAGATGAGCAAACGCAAGGACTGGTACAAGATTTTGGGAGTGTCAAAGACGGCAGCTGTATCTGAGATCAAGCGTGCATATAAGAAGCTTGCTTTGCAATGGCACCCTGATAAAAACGTTGAAAACAGTGAAGAAGTTGAGAATAAGTTTAGAGAAACTGCGGCAGCTTATGAGGTCGGTCTAGTTCCAAGTCCATGTTTAAAGACATTATCACTAATGCATAGAACTGATAGTGAATTGTTATGTAATCTTTCAAAGATAGCGTCTGGAAAATATATGACTCTTGGGTGTCCATTTGCAGGTCCTTGGTGATGAAGAAAACCGTAAAAGGTACGACAGAGGGGAGGACATCGAAGAGATGGGAATGGGCGGCAGAGGAGGAGGAGGATTCAACCCGTTTGGCGGCGGCGGGGGCAGCAATTCACATTCACCTTCGATGGAGGTTTTCCAGGCGGCGGCGGTGGATTTGACTTTCATTTTTAAGAATAGGTCCTTTACTTGCACACGCTCTTAGAGAAGATAAAAAGTTAGATCCTCAAATTTGGTTATGCAGAATTTTGTTTTATGTACTGAAGCTAAACAATTTTCCAATTTGGCCAACTTACAACCTTCCAACCCTGCCTAATGCACAAAGAATCGATCTTTGGCTAGGGAGTGGGACTCAAGGGTCGGGTCGTTTTTTATCAGCCCGAGTAGCCTGACCTGCCAGGATTCATACCAAACTCACTAAATTCACGTAAATTTCAGTGACAGCAACCATTGAATCATATTCATTTATTCAATCCAGACAAACACATAAGACAGCATTTCCACATAAAATCATACAACAATCATACCTCAAACTAAGGCTTAATTTCTCACTCTCGTCACCTGCTTGTGGAGCATGCAGACCACATCGTGCAAAATTCTAGAGGCCTCATTCTTCAAGTGATGGATCTTCTCATCAGTCTCTTGTTCGAGCCGCTTGACATTTGCCCCCGAGTCTCCACTACTCTGGTTGATTTTCAAAAGGGTGAACAATTTGCATCTATATAGTTAGAGGTTAGTAATCCATTATTTGATTAAACGATGCTAACCTCAGCGAGTTTCTCCTGGAACTTATACTCGACTTGAGCACGATATTCTGCCACCTCCTTCTCGGCCTCATCCTTGGCCTGCTTCAGTCTAGCCATTTTCCCTAACAGAACAAACACCCAATTTGAGATTCTTAAAAACATATACCACCGGTGATCCACAACATTTAAATTTTGCACTTGTATAAACAAAACGTATATCATTTTAGTATTGATTGCTCTAGAAGCACTCCCATGCGATAATTATAGGTCAAATACAAACTTTTGACAGAGCAAGAACGTTAGCAGATGAGAAAAACACACATTAAGTTGAAGTAAATTAGCGTCATTCAAAGCTAAAAGACTAAGATACAACAGGCAACAGAGACTTTATCAACTCAGTATATCTACCGAAGCCATGTATACAAACTGTCGATTCATAACAACGTTGAAGGTGAATTTCAAAAACCACAAATCCATTAGAAGGAGTTGCGATGTTTGCAGCCGATCTGCATTATAAAGACACCCGCAAGTAAAAACAGCCATACCTTGATCTGAATGCCCTCAAACGTAAAAAGGGTTTTTTTGTTCCCAGCTGATCCCACTGATTTATATAACGATGGATGATTTCGAATGATGTTTTGTTGGCTGAAGAGATACCCACTGATTCAATCGTTGTATCACTGTAATCGTCGTTGACTTATTCTCCGAGACGGAGGCTATGGCTACCCCACCGGCCGGCGCCACCACTCGTCTTCTTTAGCCAGACCCTGGATCGACCTCAAACCTCATCTCTTTTCGCTATCATGGCGTCCAAATGCATCACCTTCCGTCTCCCTCCATATCTCATCCACCTTCATCCTCCTCGTTTTACGGCCACGAATTCCTTACCCACAACAGTCTTCAGAAACGCAGAGCAAATCGCCGCCGACCGCCGATCTTCTCGCTTGGTTTCCAGCAGACAGTTCATCTTCACTCCCATGGTTTCCAGCTCTTCCGAATCCGGGGCCTTGGACGACAACGATCTCCGGCCGACCACGGCTGCTGAACGTACTTTTTCGCGGTGGGACATGGCGAGTCTTTGGATCGGGCTTGTGGTCGGCGTTCCGTCGTATTACCTCGCCGGAGGCTTGGTTGACCTCGGAATGGCTTGGTGGCAAGGAATCGCCACCGTAACGGCGGCGAATCTTATCTTGCTTATCCCTCTGATTCTCACCGCCCACCCCGGAACTAAGTACGGAATCTCTTTCCCGATTCTTGCTCGTTCGTCGTTTGGAATTCTGGGTTCTCACATTCCAACTCTGCTTAGAGCTTTGATTGGGTGGATCGGCGGGGAAGCCATTTATCTTCTGTTGAACAAATGGATCAAATCCTCTTCCCAATTTTCTCAAACCCTCCCCTGGCTCGGAACTTCCCCAATCGAATTCGCCTGTTTTCTGATCTTCTGGCTTGCTCAGTTGACCATTGTTTGGAAAGGCATGGATGGGATTCGAAAACTGGAGAAATTCTCGGCTCCGATTCTGATTTTCCTCACTTCTTGCCTGCTCATTTGGGCCTCTGTAAACTCCGGCGGATTACCCGATATGCTTTCTCTATCTTCTAAGCTCTCATCTTCCCAGTTTTGGTCCCTGTTCTTCCCTTCTCTCACTGCAAATATAAGTTTCTGGGCAACTCTCGCTATTAACATACCTGATTTCACTCGCTACGCGAAATCCCAGAACGACCAAATCACCGGCCAGATTGGTCTTCCAATTTTCATGGGAGCTTTCACTTTCGTCGGGCTAGCGGTAACTTCGTCCACCCAAGTCATCTTCGGCCGAGTGATTTCAAACCCAATCGAGCTTCTCGGCCAAATCGGAGGGATTCCGACGACGATTCTAGCCATTCTCGGCATCAGCCTGGCCACCATCACAACCAACATCGCCGCCAACGTCGTCGCTCCGGAAAACGCTCTGGTCAACCTCAGCCCCTCGATTTTCACCTTCAGAAGAGGCGCTCTTTTCACTGCGCTCCTCGGCATCGCTTTTCAGCCATGGCGGCTCCTTCGTTCGAGCGAAACTTTTGTCTACACTTGGCTCGTAGGTTACTCTGCTTTGTTCGGCCCGATCGGGAGCATAATTCTTGTGGCTGAGCATTAAGGATTTGTATTCTTCGAGCTCTGCCGGAGCTTACTATTACAGTGGAGGCTTTAATTTACTCGCCATCGTCGCTCTTTTGGCTGGGATTTTGCCTGTGATTCCTGGTTTCTTGCATGAAGCTGGGGTTGTTTCTTCTGTTTCTTCCTCGTTTGCCGCCATTTACAACAATGCCTGGTTTTTCAGCTTCTTCTCCGCAGGTTTTGTGTACTGGGTTCTCTCCATCGTCTTTCATGGAAGAAAAGAGGCATCTGCAGACCCCTTTTTGCCCGCCACATGAAGTCCTTTTTTTTTATAAGTTCAGCTTCTTCAAACACCCAACGAACCAAAATCAACAGAATGGTTTGATTGAAAGTTTCTTTATCTTCTTTGTCATATATGTTCAAGTAGCCAAAAGTACAACGTTAAATAAAGAGAGAGAAAGCTAGGTCAGACGGTCATCATGAGTCTGCAAATGCTGAGAGAGAGAGGAGAGAGTTTTGGGGCATTCAATGCAGGGAGAGCTATGAACAGTGGGAAGAGATAGGAGGGTTTAATGAAATGGGTTCAAATATTCGTGGGTGCCCTTTCTCTCAAATAGGATTCGGTCCAACCAAACCAATTCGAGGGTCTTGAATCAACCGGACTTTGCAGATCCATTTGGTTTAGTTATAACATATTTATTCAGGTTTGCTTTTATTTCGAAGTTTAATTTGACTTTGTTTTTGGGTTTTCAGGCAACCCGAAGCCGAATCAATAATCCGATCAATTGAAAATAACACAATTTGAAATGATTTTTTAAGAAAATAAAACACGAAATAGGCCTAACCCGAAAGTGACCCGAAAATTGATCAATTTCGTTTAGGCCGGCTCCAAAAGTGACCCGCACAGAAAGTTGATCACTTTGGTTCAGTTTCAAAACTGACTCGGACTGAATTTCGCCGGTCTTTGTGTTCAAGTCCTTCTTAGTCTAGGAAATCAAAACCGGTCCAAATTTGGGACGAGAAAGATGGGTTGATTAGACCGGTTCCGGTCTGCATCAAGGACTAAGAGGAGAGATAAGCGGTCTAAAACCGGAAAAAAAATGCCATCTTTATTCGGCGACAAAGATGGAGAAGAAGAAATATGGTTGCTAAGACTGTTGTTGCTCCATGTTTATTATGGAGGATGGAGGGTCGGTCGATTCTCTGCATTTAATTCCTCCACCAACTTCCACTATCCACCTTTTACTGCTTCAATTCATCTTCTTCGATGCTTCCCTTTCTTCTCTCATGGCGGCAACTCATTCCTCACTTCTGCTCACACTTTCTGCTTCTCCATTCTCACAGAGTAGGCGCCATCTGCATTTTCTTCTGCCATTTTAATCTGAGTCTGTTCCTTTTCAAATGACTCTAACGGAAAAGGAGAGGCAGCCGCGTTGTTTTGGAAATAGAGAGGGGAAGCCGCCGGAAAATGGGCTCTGCCGGGTTGAGCCCGTTGAGCGAGACGCTGTGGAGGGAGAGAACTAATACTGAACTCGTCGGAGATGTTTCTGCGAGGCTCCCATGGATGGATCTGACTATAATGGTTACTCTCAGAAATGAAGAAACTCAGAAAGTTTTGGAAAGATTGACTGGTTATGCCGAGCCAGGTACCATTACTGTCCTAATAGGTCCTTCTGGTTCCGGCAAGTCGACCTTGCTCGACGCTCTTGCCGGTCGTCTGGCCGCCAACGCCTTCCTCTCCGGCACCATGCTTTGTCACCAACGAATATCTATTTCGTTGATTGACTGGTTATGTCAACGCTCTTTCCGGACTCGATAGGTCTTTGAATTATTCCACCAACTCTACTTGCTTTCCGGCGGAAACACCGTCGATGTTACCGTTATTTTTAAGTAATTATATTTTAATTTAAATTATTTAAATAATTTACATTATAATTCAATTTTTCTTCTACAGTTTTCTATTATATTTATTCTAAGTCGGTGCGAGAGAGAGTGAGAGTGAGAGTGAGAGTGAGTCGGTGCGGTGCAGAATCGAAGCGGGAAATTTCCCCCTTTTTACAGCAACTTCCATTCCTCCGGGAGTTAATAGCATCTCTCTCCCCTCTCTCTCTCAGAATTTTTCGGCACAACGGTGAGTTTTCTCTACTGTAATTTCAATCTACGACGACGCTTCTCTTCTTCTTCATATGTTTCTTTTAATTTCAGGCCTATGTGACGCAAGACGACAACCTAATCGGTACTCTATCGGCCCCGTCTTCGACTCCCTGATAAGATGCCATTGATGGCGAAGCAAGCTCTTGTTGAGAGCACGATTGTGGAGATGGGTCTTCAAGATTGCGCCGATACAGTGATCGGCAACTGGCATTTGCGGGGAATCAGCGGCGGCGAGAAGAGAAGAGTAAGCATCGCATTAGAAATCCTCATGTGGCCAAGATTACTCTTCCTCGATGAACCCACAAGCGGACTCGATAGGTCTTGCCTCGAAAACTGATCAAAATCCGTTCATATTTTACATGTTTCTTCTTGAACTTGATCATTCAATCACCCGTTTTTTATCAAATTAATTTTCATATCCGGTGCTTCAGCTTTCTCTGTCACTCAAACTCTGCGTGGGTTATCGAGAGACGGAAGAACCGTGATTGCCTCGATTCACCAGCCAAGCAGCGAAGTCTTTGAATTATTCGACCAACTCTACTTACTTTCCGGCGGAAACACCGTCTACTTCGGCCAGGCTTCGGAGGCATACGAGGCGAGAAATCTACTGAAAACCCAGCTCTGATTTTATCAGATTTTGATCTTTAATCTCGTTTTATTTAGCTTCGCTTTCTTCCAGTTCTTTGCTCGATCTGGATTCCCATGTCCTACACTGAGGCACCCATCCGACCATTTTCTCAGATGCGTCAACTCCGATTAGGACAAAGTAAAGGCCACTCTCAAAGGCTCCATGAAGCTCAAGGTAAAATCTGCTTCTCTGTAGAAGTTATTGAAATTATGAAATTATGTTTGTGAGAGAGTATTGGAATTATGTTGTTTTAACACGTTATTTTCAGTAATTAAAGGTAACAATTCATTTTTTTTCTTCTTATCAATGCAGGATTATGTTCCGAATGAAACTTATAAATCAGCAATAATAACGCACCGGTGCTGACAAGGTATGCTTATTTTTTAATTTAATTTTAATTGTTAAATAGTCTGCAATTTTTTTTATCAAATTATTAATTACATTTCATGCTAAACATATTACACTCATGAGTGTGGTCATAACTAGAATATACGATTAATAATCTATTTGGTTGTTTTATGTACTTATTTTGAACATAATATTACATGTGTTGAATTCTTAACTATCTAAGAACTTTTTTTCTAGGTTTCTCTTTTTTTGAGAATTTATGTTAACATTATTTTGATGTGGAGATTCATGCTCTTTAATTTCAGAAAGTTGGAATTATCACATTATTTTTTGTCATTATATGTTGGAGGAATTTCATATTATTATTGAAGACAACTCTAACACAACAAAATAAGTTCTACCCAAGGAAACCTAACTCTTTTTCTTTGGGAATTTACTTTCATACTAGTATGTACTAAAATACTACGATTAACTCTCCTTACAAATTTTGCCCTCATTTTCCAATCTTCCTCTCATTTTTTTATTATATGTATAATTTTATCATATTTATAATTTTTTGCTTTAATAGTTCATGACTCATTCGTTGTCGAGTCGTTGCCTCAATTAACACATGCAACATTTGCACTTTTAAGTGCTAAATAAAATATCTTCTAAGAATGTAAAAAAATATTTATAATAGAATTCACAACTTATTGTCAATATAAAACTTTTAATTGATGATTATCAATATTTTTCACTAATTTCATTTTCTTTGGCTTGAGGTATATGAGGTTTTCCCTTGTAACTAATCTCTTAGTTTAGTTTGATGTTCATTCTTTTTTTATACGAAACCCCTTTATGCAGAGAAATATGACTGACGAGACATTTCGATGATCATAAATTAAATTATTTTTTACAATTATGCATTTTTTAATATGCATTCATGACTCTTTTAAAAAAGTTAAATTTATTTTGTATATAAAATTTAAACTCAAGTACATACTTTCATGGCATTCGACTGAGACATCATTATTGTCAATGCTTTAGTGTGCAAGTTTTTTTGCGATTTCTCTATGAGAGGTTGTTTTACTTGTCTTAGAGTGTTGATATGTCTTTAACACTTCCCCGTGATTGATATGAACATATGTAATTGAGTTTATAATTTCAATAGACAAAATAGTTATTTTTAAGAATTGTGAACATAACGTCGTATCTATTTTAGTGATAAAACTTTTGGTTGATGATTTTCAATATTTTTCATTAATTTCATCTTCTTCNTTATTGAAATTATTCAACTGGTTTTTATTAATTATATTTCGTTCCAAACATATTACATTAATGAGTTTAGTCAAAACTAGATTGTATCATTTAAATCATTTTATCAGCAAGGTTGCTTAAGAATGAAGGTATGAAAAATGAGAAAGCTGAGGACTTATCAGGATCATTTCTCTGTGAGAAATAAAAGTGGAGTGGATGATAAGAAATTTTTGAGATCAAAAGAGACGAAGACAATGTTTAGTAACTTAAATAAATATACATGAAATTGTTTTAGCACTTAAATTAGAAATTTTATCCCAAGGTGTTACATAATACCATTTTTTTAGAAACAAAAGATATGAAGTTGTCATCGAAAAGTTATTAATTTTTTATGACATTTATTAAAATAAAGTTATGGTATTATAAGTGTGGAATCACGAACTTGTGATTTCCATTCTTTGAGTTCAACTTTTAGTACCTAATCCAATAAATTCTTTGTATGAAGAGTTGTCTTTTAAATTTTTATGATTGACATGAACATTTATAATCATCTCACGTGCTGAATTTCATGTTGGTTCACATGTCACCAAGTTCCTACGGTTGCAGATGCTTTCAGCAGCATCTGATGGTTCTGCTCAAGTCACGGACAAAATCAATCGCTTTGCCTTGTTATTCGGCACCCTCGATGGCAGTTTTGGTCGTATCGCACCTCTCGACGAGTTGACATTTCGTAGACTGCAGTCATTGCAGAAAAAGCTTGTTGGTTTAAATCCCAAGTCTTTTCGTCACTTTCATGCTAATGGAAAGTCTCATCGACCTGGCCCGGAGGGCATAGTTGACTATGAATTGCTGTGTCAGTAAGTTTTCTACCTAAGACTTTCAATATTTTTGTATCAGATTTACACTTGTTTCTCTATAAGTTGATGGCAAGGGAGGGTAGTCAGAGCTTAGTTTTAAGTTAGGCTGATTTTTTATTATATAGTTAAGCAACATATCCCTCAATATATTCTTAAAAATTTCATCCCTATCAAAATCAAAGAGATTTCAAATAGAACATTTATGATATTTTATTTTGCGGATTCAGATGTGAAGTCATTCAAATTTTGAACGTTAACCTTATCATTTTCACCAAACTTGGCCCCCTATTTAAAATTTTTCCTATTTGATTTCCACTGTTGGGCGAACATATTTATTTATTTGAGAAGAAATGCTCGTTAGGAAAGTTAACATAACAAATAAGATTTACCTATAATATGGTTTGTAGATTTGTAGTCTCGGTTTTCGCATTGTATGTGGTGTGTTGTTTGGTTTAGCAGGGTTTCTATCTAGTTCCAAGCTACCGTGAGAAGAAAATTTGCATTATAATAAGGGAAGTACATAACTAGTGCAAAAGATGGTCAAATAGAGATATTGAATCGATGCATTAAAGCATTCCTTAAGATGTTTGACATCATCTTACTCCAAACTAGTGGCAAGGTGGATCAACTTGGCAGAATTCTAGTACATAAAAACTCTATTGTGCAATTAGCATTGTTATTAGGTTGGTTAACCAGACACTCAGGGAAAGAGGTTTCATACAACAATTGTGTCAAATGCTAGTATATGCACAACGTAAAATTGAGGAAATGACAAACCTCAACGGTCGAGCAAACCTTTGGAGTAGGAGAGCTTGCATGGTTTAAGTTAGCCATACTGAGAAACCTCAATATAAATCCCAAGTAGTGATAAATTATGACTTCTTGGTTGTGGTCATACCCCGACCATGGGCAGATGGTTGCTAGTCGGCGATATATTAAACAATTCTCCCAAGGCTCGAAAAAGTGCTAACAAGATGTTAGACAAACTGAATTCGGTCAAATGAAATGATAATTCAGAAGACGAGATGAGGTGGGATGATGCAAGATAAATTCAAGGTCGATTTTCTTGATTCTACCTCAAAGACAAAGCCAAATTCAAAATGAGAAGTAACGTTGGATTGACTTCACCCAACCATTTTTGTTTAATAAAACATATGTAAGGATGAAAATTAGCACACATGTTAGGGAAAAGCGGTAATGTTAGCCTTTTGGTGGTGCATAGTTTAGACTTAATTCTTTTTTGTGATGATCGCGTTGGGTTAGAAAAGGGTAGCTAGATAGTGATGTTAACGGCTAAATAATGCGGGGTTTCATGAGTTTTATCGTATTCTGTTCATCATCAAACTGTTATATTAATATTGGCATCGTTAGTGAATTTTTGAATTGTTGAGAACTTATGCGTTTTTTGTGGTTAGTTGTGTTCCTTTGCAGGTTTTACAAGTAGTTTCAAGTTACCGTGACTCTCAATATATTGAGGTAATTGGATACACTCGCCAACTATTTATTTAATTTTGTTAACTATCATTTTTAATACTTCCTATATTTTGTTTCGTTCTCATTCTATAACGAAAATAATTATTTCTTACTTATTTTTTAGATTTCTATTGTAGGGCAAGCATAAGAAAAATATTGGATGTAAATGGTACTGTTTGAAGAAATGTTATATTTTAATTAGGTAAGTGCAGACAACACCAACGAAAAATTTATTTTTCTATTTGTTATTCATCATTTTTTCCTGGTATGATAATAGGTAATTTTTTTTTTTTTTCATCCCATGACTAGAATAAATTTTTTCTTACTAATTTGACTTATTTCTACAATAGGGCGAGAATATGGTCGGGAAAGCTACTGAGCAAAAAAAACCTTATATTATAATAAGGTTAGTGCTAACTATACCCACAAACTATTATGTTTTCCTTTCTAATAAATCATTTTTTTCTTGTTATAATGCGTTAAATTTTTTATGTTTCATTTTATTTTCATCTCATGACTTAAATAACTTTTTTTGTTGCGTATTTGATTGACTGTAATGTAGGGTGTGCATGTTTATTTATTTTTAAAAAGTGAATGGGACAACAACTATGAGAAGTGATGAAACATTATAATAAGGTAAGTGGGCACGACACTAACAACTTCTTTTCCTTTGTTATATATTCTTTATTTTTTTTTTGTTAGTATTACAATGCATAAAATTTCATTTGTGCTATGTCGTTATCATGACTAGATTATTATTTTTTCTTAACTTCTGATTGGTTTCTAATGTAGGGCGAACACATTGATTCATTTGAGGAATAAATGTTGGTAAAAAAAATTTCTTTGAGAAGGAATCTTGCATTGTAATAAGGTAAGTGCTTTTAACACAAATATATTATTTATTTATTTTCTTTCTTATTTATCTATTTGTTTGGTTATTATAATAATGTTGTATTTGTTTTGTTTCGTTCTCATATAATGACTAGAATAACTTTATTTTCTTATGATTGCTACTGTAGGGTAAACATTCTTACTTATTTGAGAAATAAATGTCAGTCAAGAAAGCTACTATGAGAAAGAATGTTGCATAATAACGAGGTAAGTGCGTATAACATCCACTAACTATTTTATTTTTTCGTTTGTTATTAATTCTTTATTTTGTTTAGTATAATCATGCGTAAAATATCATATGTTTCGTTTTGGTCATATCTCATGACTCGAACAATTTTTTTTCTTACTTGTTTGATTGATTTCTTCTGTATGGTAAACGTACTTACTTATTTGAGAAAGAATGATGGTGGGGAACGCATTATAATGAGGTAAGTGCGGAGAAGATCCTCCAACTATTTATTTTCTTCTATTTTAATAAACGTTGTTTTTGCTTATTATGAAAATGCTTAAAATTTAATATGTTGTGTTTAGTTTTCATCCCCATTAGTAGAATAACTTTTTTTCCTATTTTATTTGTTTGATTTGCACTGTATGACGAACATATTTAGTTAGTTGAGAAGAAATGCTTGTTAGGAAAGTTAACATAGCAAATCAGATTTAACTATAATAAGGTTTGTAGATCTCTAGACTCGGTTTTAGCATTGTATGTGGTGTGTTGTACGATTTTTCAGGGTTTCTATCTAGTTCCAAGCTACCGTGACAAGCAAGTTTGCATTATAATGAAGGAAGTACATAAGTAGTGCAAAAGATAATCAAATAAAGATATTGAATCGATGCATTAAAGCATTCCTTAAGATGTTTTACATCATCTTACTCCAAACTAGTGACAAGGTTGATCAACTGGGCAGAATTCTAGTACAGAAAAACTTTATTGTGGAATTAGCATTGTTATTAGGTTAGTTTACCAGACACTTAGGGAAAGAGGTTCCATAGAACAATTGTGTCAAACTCTAGTATATGCACAAGGTACAATTGAGGAGATGACAAAACTTCAACGGTCGAGCAAACCTTTGAAGTAGGAGAGTTTGCATGGTTTAAGTTAAAGCCATATTGGGTAACCTCAATATAAATCCCAAAGAGTGATAAGTTGGCTCCACAATAACTTGGTTTGTTTGAAGAAGCAGCAAGAATTGATATTGTTGCGTATAAGTTATGACTTCTGGGTTGTGGTCATACCCCGACCATGGGCAGATGGTTGCTAGTCGAGGATAGATTAAACAATTCTCCCAAGGCTCGAAAAAGTACTAACAAGGCGTTAGACAAACTGGATTCGGTCAAATGAAATGATAATTCAGAAGACGAGATGAGTTGGGAGGATGTAATATACATGCAAGGTCGATTTTCTTGATTTGACCTCAAAGACAAAGCCAGACTCAAAATGGGAAGTAACGTTGGATTGACTTCATCAAACAATTTTTGTTTGGTAAAATATATGTAAGGATGAAAATTAGCACACATGATAGGGAGAAGCAGTAATGCTAGCGTTTTTGTGGTGCATAGTTTACACTTAGCTCTTTTTTGTGATGATCGCATTAGGGTAGAAAATGGCAGCAAGATAGGGATGTTAAGGGCTAAATAATGCGGTGTTTCATGGTTTATATCGTATTTTGTTCATCATTAAACTGTTATATTAATATTATTATCGTTAGTAAATTTTTGAATTGTTGAGAACATATGCGTTGTTTGTGGTTATTTGCGTTCCTTTGCAGGACTTACATGTAGTTTCAAGTTACCGTGAACTTGTAGTATATTAAGGTAATTGGATACACTCGCCAACTATTTATTTAATTTTGTTAATTATCTTTTTTTAATATGTCCTATATTTTGTTTCGTTCTAATCCTATAACGAAAATATTTTTTTCTTACTTATTTTTTAGATTTCTATTGTAGGGCAAGCATATGAAAAATACTAGATGAAAATGGTACTGTTTGAAGAGATGTTATATTATAATTAGGTAAGTGGTACAACACCAACCAAATATTTATTTTTCTAATTGTTATTCATCTTTTTTTCCATTCAACTAGATAAGTGCCTTGATTTCTTTGTGATTTATTGTTGTGAAGATGTTTATTTGGGATTGCTTTTTGTTGTTTGCTCGCAAATACGTTGTTTATTGTTGTAGGCACTTTTACTTGCTGAACTTTTGATAGGTGATTATCTCCTATTATGTATGTTTTAGCTTGCTGGGTCAACGTCATTCAAAACATTAGCAGATGTATTAGCTAGCCTTAAGAGTTTAACTTATAGCATTATAAATTGCATCATCTATTCTCTTGATACATCATGATTGTTTGTATAAACTACATGGTAACTAATGAAATCTTTTGAATTAAAAATAACTTTTAATATAAATCTTTAGAAATTTCTCAACTTTTCTAGAAAAATTACATGTGCTATATTCATGAACAAAA
>QAOC01014252.1:0-11965 GCA_003255005.1 Begonia fuchsioides
AACAAGGAGTTGAAAGAGGCGCGATCAAAGGATAAGGTGACACTATATATGTTGTTTCGAGCTGTTGACGAGTCGGGCTTTGAGAAGATTGCAGGTGCAACTACTTCAAAAGGAGCGTGAGACATTTTAGAAAAAGTGTTCAAATGAGCCGACCGAGTCAAGTAAGTGCGTCTCCAAGCTCTTCGTGGCGAGTTGGAGAACATGAAGATGAATGAGTCGGAAAGTGTATCTGACTACATCACACGTGTACAAACCGTAGTGAACCAACTCCGCCGAAACGGTGAAACGTTAACTGATACGCGAGTTGTGGAGAAGATTTTGAGATCATTAACCAATGATTTTGAAAATGTTGTGTGTGCGATAGAAGAGTCAAAGGACCTTGCATCGTTCACGGTCGACGAGCTCACCGGTTCGCTCGAGGCACACGAGCAACGTAAGAAGAAAAAGAAGGAGGAAACCCTCGAGCAAGCACTTCAAACCAAGGCGTTAATCAAAGACGAAAATGTATTCTATTCTCAAAATTTTCAATGTAGAGGTCAAGGCCGTGGAAATCGTGGAAATGGTCGTGGTGGACAATGCAACAATCATGAAGGGTACTATAAGGAGAAGGGACGATCAAGCCAACCAAATTGGTGTGGAAGAGGACGCGGTCGAGGAAAGGGCGGCCGATCGAATCATTCCAACATCGAGTGCTACAAATGTCACAAATATGGTCACTATACGAAAGATTGCAACTCCGACAAATGTTATAATTATGGAAAAATTGGACATTTTGCAAAAGATTGTCGAGCGGATAAAAAGGTGGAAGAAACAACCAACCTAGCCTTGGAAGATGAAACAAACGCAAGTTTTCTTTTGATGGCTCAAAATGAAGTCAACATCGACAATGACACTTTGTGGTACCTCGACTAAAGGGCAAGCAACCATATGTGTGGACATGAGTACCTATTCAAAGAGATACAAAATATTGAAGATGGTCATGTGTCATTTGGAGATGCATCAAAAGTGGAAGTCAAAGGCCGATGTACGATTTATTATTTAGAAAATGATGGCTTAATAGGGTCAATCCAAGATATTTATTTCGTACCAGACCTCAAAGCCAACATTCTGAGTATGGGGCAACTTACAAAAAAATGTTACTCGATATTTTTAAAAGACAGGCTACTACACTTGAAGGACAAGCAAAGACGTTTGGTTGCTCGGGTCGAGATGGGAAGAAATCAGACGTATAAGATGAATTTGAGAAGTNATTTATTTCGTACCAGATCTCAAAGTCAACATTCTGAGTATGGGGCAACTTACAAAAAAATGTTACTCGATATTTTTAAAAGACAGGCTACTACACTTGAAGGACAAGCAAAGACGTTTGGTTGCTCGGGTCGAGATGGGAAGAAATCAGACGTATAAGATGAATTTGAGAAGTGTGCGAGAAAAATGTTTACGAGTGGACGTAGAAGACAAAGAATCACTATGAAAAGCAAAGACGTTTGGTTGCTCGGGTCGAGATGGGAAGAAATCAGACGTATAAGATGAATTTGAGAAGTGTGCGAGAAAAATGTTTACGAGTGGACGTAGAAGACAAAGAATCACTATGAAATCTCCCTTTTGGTCACCTACATTATTGAGGCCTAAAAGAGTTAACAAAGAAGAATGTGGTGCACAGACTACCCAACATGCTTCCCGAAGGTAAATTTTGTGAAGAATGCGTGCTCGGCAAGCATGCGAGAACCTCAATTAAAAAAATGACGGAATATTGGGCTAAGCAACCTCTCGAGATGATTCATACCAACATATGTGGACCAATTACCTCGGAATCTTTCAGCGGTAAAAAGTATTTCATTTTTTTTTATCGATGATTTCTCACGAAAAACTTGGGTTTATTTTCTGAAAGAAAAATCTGAGGCATTCGAGGTGTTCAAAAAGTTCAAAGTTATGGTGGAGAAGACGAGTGATAGACACATAAAAGCAGTACGATCTGATAGAGGTGAGAAATATACTTCAACGACTTTCATGAAGTATTGTGAGGAGCAAGACATAAGACGATTTCTAACCGCACCGTACACTCCTCAACAAAATGGTGTGGCCGAAAGAAAGAACCGAACCATTCTCGACATGGTTCGATCAATGCTCAAGACCAAAAATATGCCAAAAGAATTTTGGGCGGAAGCTGTACAATGCGCTATCTATGTGTAAAATCCATGTCCACATGTCAAGTTAGATGATCAAACTCCACAAGAGGCATGGAGCGGACAAAAATTGACAGTTTCTCATCTTAAGGTGTTCGGTAGCGTGGCTTATGCACATGTACCAGATCAACAAAGAACGAAACTCGAAGATAAAAGCAAAATGTATATTTTTATTGGGTATGATGAGAAGACAAAAGGATACAAGCTTATTAACCCGATAAGCAAGAAGGTGATAGTGAATCGTGATGTAAATGAAGCAAGAGAGTGAGATTTGAACAATTCGACGGAGGTTAACATCGAAGTTGGAGAAGCATCAGTTGTTGTACCAACAAGTATACCAACAAACTCTGTAACTACCAATGATAAAGATGAACCACGACAACCCAAACTGCGAAATTTGCAAGATTTGTATGATTCAACTAATGAAGTACACTTTGTGTGTATTTTGGCAGATGCTGAAAATATCAGCTTTGAAGAGGCGGTGCGAGACAAGAAGTGACAAGTTGCCATGGATGAGGAAATCAAAGCGATTGACCGCAACAATACATGAAAGCTAATATAATTACCAGAAGGAAGTCAGCCTATTGGTGTAAAGTGGATGTTCAAGAAAAAGATGAATGCTCAAGGAAAGGTAGAGCGATACAAGGCACGACTTGTTGCGAAGGGATACAAGAAAAAGGCGGGAATAGACTATGACAAGGTGTTTGCTCCCGTTGCATGAATGGAGACAATCTGATTGCTAATATCCCAAGCGGCTCAATTCAAATGGCTGATTTTTCAAATGGACGTCAAGTCGGCATTTTTTGAATGGTGTGCTTGAAGAAGAAGTCTATGTCGAACAACCACCAGGATACATGAAAATTGGAGAAGAGAAGAAAGTGCTAAAATTAAAGAGGACACTTTACGGGTTGAAGCAAACACCGCGGTCATGGAATACTCGTATCGATACATATTTCAAGGAGAATGAGTTCAAACAATGTCCCTATGAGCATGCCCTTTATACTAAGAAGAGTGAAGGTAACATGATATTTGTTGCCCTTTATGTTGATGATCTCATTTTTATAGATAACAATGATGAGATGATAGAAGAGTTTAGGGGCACAATGACATGAGAATTTGAGATGACAAATATGAGTCTCCTGAAGTATTTTCTTGGTTTGGAGGTTAAGCAAGGAGAGACGAGTATTTTTATATCACAAGAGGCATATGCAAAAAAGATTTTGGAGAAGTACAAAATGGCGACTTGCAACCCGGTATCAATACCAATGGAACTAGGTACAAAACTCTCGAAGTTTGATGGAGGAGAACGTGTCGATGCAAATAGATACCGTAGTTTGGTGGGAAGCCTTCGATATCTCACATGCACAAGGCCGAATCTTTCATTAAGTGTCGGCATTATAAGTCGGTTCATGGAGGAACCAGTTTATTCACATTGGAAAGCATTGAAGCGAGTCCTATGATATATCCAAGGTACGGTGTCACTAAGGTTGTTCTACTTGAAAGCAAAAGATTACAAGTTAGTTGGTTACTCTGACAGCGATTGATGCAGAGACATGATTAAAAAAGTACATCGAGTTACGTGTTCTTTATGGCAACACAACATTTACTTGGCTTTCAAAGAAGCAACCGATCGTGATGCTATTAACGTGTGAAGCGGAATATGTGGCAGCATCTTGGTGTGTATGCCATGCGATATGGCTTAGAAATTTGCTAAGCAAGATGGAGCTCAAACAATTATGTACAACCGTGATTCAAGTTGACAATAGATTAGCAATTGAGTTAGCAAAGAACCCAGTAAACCATGAAAGAAGCAAACACATTGACGTCCGTTTTCATTTTATCCAAGATCATGTGAAGGAAGGAAATGTGGAATTATTGCATGTGGCAAGTCAAGATCAAGTTGCGAATATCTTCACAAAACCGCTACCGAAAATATTTTTTGACAAATACAAGAAGATGATTGGTATGACGGATGGTAGAAACATTTAAGTTTATGGGGGAGTTTTGTTGAATAAAATTAAATGTTCTTTAGTGAGTTTTAATTTAGAAGTTAAAAAAATGAAAAACCAAAAGTTATCTAGATGAAATGTCAAAAGTTACGTAGTTGAAATGCCAAATGTTTAGAGTTTTTATGGCCATAATTAAGTTTTATTATTTCAATTATTAGAAGGAGTTGCTAACACCTATAAATAGGATTGTCATCTTTTGTAAGTTTGTGTCTTGCTTTTTTTTTTGTGTGTCTTGCTTTTGATTAAATAGAGTGTGTCTTCTTCCATTGATATTTTACTTCTTCAATTTAGTTTATTCTTCTCCACTTTGGTATTTGTTTTTTCTTCACTTTCGAGGGTCCCTAAAAGTCTGCAAGCAAGATATTGTACGTTTTTTTTGTCAAAATCCAAGCAGATCTGTTCTTGGGTTAGTCTTAAAATGCATCATACAACATAGCGATAACGAAAGAAATATTATTTTTTCTCGTGTAGCCGATGGTATCTTTCATCGTATTAAGATCTCCATCGATCCATTTTTCGAAATGTGTTACATCTATTGTTCGTAAAAAAGTAACATACTTAAACTTGATAATTTGTCCACGACTATTAATTACAAAATCTAGATCCGACGATTAAGTAAGGTTAATCTCACTTTGTCGAAGATCTCTTCGAATCGGCTTTCGAGATCTTTCTCACTTAGTATTATCCCCAAACAATATTTTCAAGAGATCTTCATCCCAACCCTGTTCATGTAATCAAACCACAAGTTAGTCCTTACTTGTACCATAATGTGATCGTGTAACTATCGTACATTAACCAACCTCGGTGCGAGAATTATCGATTTCTAGACTTCCATTCTCTTCCCCATCCACTCTATGGAGTTTCGGCTCCGGAGTTTCTTCATCCTTTTGTTTGCTAGACTATTCTCGCAACATTAAGAAATTCGAGATGTGAGAGTAATCGAATTAACGATTGATTTGCTGAAAAAAGTACTTTGCAAGAATTTAGAACTGTTTGGATTGAGGGAAAAAGCTACAAAAGAAAGAGAAAATGCCTGATGTGGGCCTGGATGATTGTTTTCTCCTTTGCTGACATCCTTATTTTCATCGAGCTGCATCAGCACACAGAACAAATTATGGTGAATAAACCCTAAAATCCTCTAATTTTGATTATGAACCCTAGATAAATTTATTCAAAACCTAAAAAATAGGATTGAAAATAAATCACAGCAATGATCGTGTTCCTGCCTGGCTAAGCTCTTCAGTCAAAATGTCTCCGTTGCTCGAAAACGAGCTGCATATGCCAGAATCTAGGGCATTTCCCATGGAAGGATTTAAATCATCGCCATGAAAAATACTATAAAGCTCTGAAAGATCTTCCTCTTCATCTTTCGGCTGTAAAATAAATTAAACTGTGTATAAAATCAATAAAATTCGAGATTAAGATTACAGATAGTAACGCTACAGTGAACTTTAGGGTTTTTACAGACCTTGCATGGAGATTTCGCCTTGTGGTCCTCCATATAAAGACCACATATATCATCATTGATTATATGTTCTTGATTTCGATCGAGCCAGTCGAGTTTAAAAATATCTTCATTCTGCCAATCGTAGGACTGAGATGGAGATGGTTGAACCGAAAATATGTCGCTATATTGATTTTTACGAGGAATTAAAAGCACTGATCGATTTCTATGATCCGTGGCAGTATGACCGAATCCAATCGAACCAGTAGAAATCATCAGATTATCTCCCCCATTATGCATTCCAATCCCCGCACACATGTTTCGGTTAATATTGGAAGCCGAAGAGAAGAAATTAGGGATATCTGCAGAAATCCCGAAACGAGTTGATGGATAGTCGATGAACTTATCTTGCCTTAGAGGATAGCTGACAGAAGAACTCGATCGACCAATCGAAAGACTTCGGTTTATGTCCGGGTTCGGCACGACACTGCTTGGTTCAACTGTTGTAGAAGTAAACAGATCATCTAGAGAGCGAGGATTCGCCATTTGTTGGCGATTTGATTGCGCACAAGGAGCGCTCGGGAAATGAAATTCGGAGGAATTAAGAACTTTCTCGTGTCCAAGATGAGTTAACGAGCGGGGAACGGAAACTTTTCGACTCGGAAAAAGGGTATGATCCGGGTTCGGATGATTCAGATTTGCAATTGAGGGCTGCATATGAAGGTTGTCTCTGTGTTGAGCACATTTGGAGACCATGGATGGAAGGTAGGGAGCAAAGCTTGAGGTTGAAGCCATATCAGAAAGCCCTTGGAATGGATAAACTCCATCACTCGTGACTCGTTTCAAGAAGATCCTGTATTTCTACAAAATTTATAAAACAAGCTATTAGGAATGAATATTCGAATAGTAATCGTGCTATAAATGGTAACACTAAAACTACATTTCATCGTTCGATGACGAAGCACATTGAAATCAAATAATTATGAGACTTCCTCCGTGTGAGAGACACTCGGATAATTGTATATTGCCAGACAAAAATGAACCCGAAAAACGAAACCATCTATCGGCATACCAAAACGGACAATATTTTGAACCAAATGAGACGTTAAATATAGTTAAAATTTGCCAAACCTGAAAATGGCTGGCTACATAAAACAAGCTATGAATATTAGAATATTAATCGTGCTAGAAATCATAACCCTAAACCTACATTTCATCGTTCGAAGACAAAGCACATCGAAATCAAATAGTTACGAGACTCGGATAATTGTATATTGCTAAACAAAAATAAAGCGCTGAACTCGTGTCGATAAAACCCGAAAAACGAAACCATGTATCGGTGTACCAAAACGGACAATATTTTGAGCCAAATAAACGTTACATATAATGAAAATTTGTCAAACCTGCAAATGGCTGGCTACATTTTCTCTGGTTAATCCAGGTTCATTCATGAAATCAAGAATCTTCTTTGGTACAGCTTCTGGTCAACCCAAAATCGAAACATTAATTAATTAACTATATAATAAATAATAATTATTATAAAAATGACAGCTTACTATGAATTCCAATCTGTCTCAAGGCATGAAGAAACCTATTGTGGAGTGAATTTGTCCAGACAACCTTTGCCTTTTTCGAAGAGTGGGAACATTCTTCCGGGCACGGTCTCAGACCCTTCCTCTTCGACCGATTACACTTCCAGTCGCCGGCGCCGGAGGACGGCGATAAGATCATTTCGTTATAAGCGTAGTTTCCGGCGTCGACGTTGCTTGTGAGACTCGGAATGTTTGATTTTCGTTTCTTCGCCGCCACGGCATGCTGCCATAGGTGTCTGAGATCGTCTAGCTTCACCGGTTTTACTAAGTAGAAGGCTACGCCTTTTTGTAAGCTCTCCAATATCACGCTCTCTTTCTCGTCGGCCGATATCACTGCAAGAGATTAAAAGAGTGAGAGAGAGAGAGAGAGTAAATCTTCGATTCCAAATGCTAATGAGCTATAAAGAAATGACAGAAAGAGAGAGAGAGAGAGAGGAGATGGAGAGAGAGAGAGAAGATGGAGAGAGAGAGAGAGACTTACTAACAACAGGTAGGTTAAATTCTTGTTGAACTTTCTTCTGCAATTCAAGACCATTCATTTCGGGCATATGAAGGTCTGAGATAACCAAATCGAACAGCCCTTTCTTCATCCTTAAAGTATCCAAAGCTTCAAATGGGTGTTTCACAGTCACAACTAAACATACAAAAACATCCAAATCATCAAGTAAAATGACAAAATCATTTAACTTAAGCACAATCCCAAAACCAATGTCTTAAAATAATGTCGAAATCTGAAGAATCTGAACAGAAAGCTTGAATCTGGACCTCGATTTTTATCTACCTTGATATTTGCATGTTCTAAGCATGGCTGCCACGACAGCAAGAGACGTTGAATCGTCATCAACAACCAGAATATGAATGTCTACGACACTGATTCGAGTTCGAAAAGAAGCTTTCTCCCCTTCCATGGCTTATCAAATTTTCCAGTTGAAGAGAGAGAATCCTTACTCAAGGGGACGAAAATGGTTAAGAGTTCACAGAAACTAGGGTTGATACAGAGAGAGAGAGAGAGAGAGAGAGAGAGCCTGATGAAGATGAGGCAAATGCTTACTAAGGTAGATATATAGAAAAAGGGTTTCTAGAGAGAGAAAGATACAGAAATAGTCTGGCAATTCGCTGAAGATTAAGCCGATGCAGCTAATCATGAGGCAATGAAACCATGCATGAACTCCACAAGCTTCTTTCTATGTCAGAAAATCTAGGGCAAAACTTCACATTTAATGCTGATTATCAAACATGGAAGTCTCCTTCTTGAAGTTCTTTTTCAAGCAGATTCGCAATCTTTTCTTCATTTCCCTTCCATTATTTCTACTCCTTTCTTTTGGATTCGTGTTACTTTCTTCTCTTCATTCAACTAATTTAAAATCGCTTGAACAAATGCCACTTGGCAATGATTACTGTTCCTAGGGTTTATAAAATTGATCCCATAAACAGGCTGAAGTTGTTTCCATTTTATGCAATGGATCGATAACTTACGTGATTAGACTTAGATTTGGTTTTTAGTTCATTGAAGAAAAGGAGAAATCATTCATTTAGATCGTTCAGAATCGAACAATAATAATTCAATAACTCAATTCAGAATAACACGAACACATAGATTTCATAAAAACCTCAAACAAACAAAAACTACAGGTATAATAGAAATTTATTATAAGAAATTAATATACAATTATTTTTTTCGACTAAAACATCATAGAGTAGATTTAAAAAGTTAATATTAATTATACTTTGAAACAGATTAATTAAACTCTGGTGGGGTCGACCACTAACACGCTGCCCGTGGGGGGCTCACCCCCCATATCTCGATGACTCAGAGATGATAAATTGGGTACAAGAGCCTATGTTCGACATCTGCGCTGTCCTAGTGTGAGAGTTGTTACCCTCAATGTTTGAGTAGCTCATTGGGATATCAAGTAAAGACCTCCTATCTCTGGGCCGCTGAGTCACCGTGATTTAACTCTCTCATAAACTGTCGGGCCGGGGTGTGGGGGCCCTGGGAGCGAGGGATTTCGCCTTTTGGATACAAGAGGGTGAGACACCGGCACAAGACCTCTCGAGACCCATAAAAAAAAATAGATTTGCTTCATCATTTATCGATTTTCTTACATGTGTATTATTGGAATAACTTAAAATATGTGTCATATTTTAACACTACTATAAGAAGATATTTTTAAAATATTCGTGATTTTTTTATGAGAGGCATATTTTTAATAAATTATTATATATATGACAATTAAAATATTATAACAAATCATGTAAACTATTAAAATTCATATAATTTTATAAAATATTTTTTTTATAATAGTATGAATATGTAATAAAAATTTTAAATTATTTTAACAATATATGCTTAATATATTTATTTTATTTTAGGGCGGGGGCTCGTGTATGTGTCTCACCCACCCAAACCCAATTACTTGAAAATTTAATACAAAAGCCAAAAAGAATACAATTGGGTTAAACATGTCCAACAAGTAAACATCTAAATTAACTACTAATATAACTCCAAATAGTTATTGTCTTACAAAATTAAAAGGATAAAAGGCATTGAGAACCTTACTTTGAAGAAATTTGAGCAAATCAAATCTAGATTTTTTGAGAAAAGACAAAATGGCCCGTGAGATGACTTCTGTGAGATGATTGTGCCGTTCGTAAGCTGCAAATTTTTATTATTATTATTTTTAATTATAAATTTATTAAAATAACTTGAAATTTTTATCACAACCACAATATCATAAGACAATATTTTGTACAATTTTGTGAAATTTTAATATTTGTACAATTTATTATAAAAAAACAAGATAATTCATTAGACATGTACTTTATTCAAAAATTCTAAAACTTTCCGCATAAACTCAAAATTGTTTTTTCAAAGTTACAATCAGGTTTGCAAATAAGGTCTAAATCGAAGTCACCCAGTAGTTAATTGACAGTAAAAATAGGTAAATCAAAATGCAAATGTCTGACAAACATTTGCGTGTGCGTCCATTCTTCGATTCATAGCTTCGAATTGCTCTCGGTTATTGTCCTCGGGATCCCGATGGTCACGGGGATCGGAGAACATGGTTTGCTCGCTCGTGGCTTGGTCACGGGCGGCGTTGTGAACGGCACCGCTTCGAGTATTCATGAGACAAAGTTCTGGAAAAGTTGTAGAGAGTATAAAAATCGAACATTTGCTCTGATACCAAGATGATGTGCCTTCCTTGGGGGTCGGCGCACCGTGGGTTGGGAGAATGCGCGCACACGGGGCTCGGATGAACGTCGTGTACGGCAAACGGGAAATCGGGTCGTGCGAATTGTGAGGTTGTGTTGCGGAAGCGTTTTGTGATGGAAATAAGGGGTTTGGGTCGTATGGAAAGTGGAATGGCTCGGATGAATACTGGAATGGCTCGGTGGATGGAAAAAGGGGTGAAATCGGACAAGTATGGAAAAATGGTGATCGCTCGGTGGAGTGGGTGGACTCTTTAGAGTTTTTGGGTGTAGATGGATGAACAATTTGAATACCTGAGCAATCAAGGTATTCTCCTCGGTAGACTTCGCCCGCACTCGGATATGACTCACCGAACGTACGTGCAAAGGGTTGACGGTCTCGGCCGAATGTGACTCACCGGAGAAGTATTCGTCGGAGTGAGCTTCAAACCTTTCGGGAAGAAGGTGATTTGCACAAGTTTTCTCTAAAAATTCACTCTATTAAAAAATAGTGTAAGTGTTACACTTAAATAGCAAAACATAAAAGATAACGAAACTACTAAAGATAAACTAAGAAGTCAAGCTAAGCCCTTCAATGATTTGAACGCCTTGGATTAGCGTTGGAAGCCGTTGGTTGACTTTAGGCTTGGTTCAACGGATTTGGCACGGTCGAGTTGACGCTTTGACCGGTGGTGCGCGCGGTTGACCGAGAGGGTGCGTCGGGTGAGCGGAGCTCCGAACGAATGAGAGATTGGCTCGAGCCAATCTGGATCTGGGGCTTCTAAAGTCTCCTCGGTGGTCAACCTGACGTAGCGCACAGTCTGGTTCTTCGATGGCCCGATGATGACTCGAGCGTGTGCATGGGCACGTCTAAATGGGCCGAGCCGGCGGTCAGGCATGGGCGAGCTTCAAGGGATCCGCGCGTTTGTTGACCAAATATGTTGAATGAAGATCCTATGAAGATTTATGACATGCCCCGAAATACCTCACCCTTAACCGAACATCACGGAGCCATTACCCGAGCCCGAGCTCAGGAATTTTCTAACACGTGTGCTCTTTTTGTAGGGAAGCTTATGCAATGATTTAGCATTGTGGAACCAACTCTAATGGACCAAGAGAGGCCCAAGCACTCCGTGAATTACATAGAGAAGCCGGCGGACGTTGTTAATATCCCGAACCCGAGTTGGACCTTCCAAGGGAGTTGTGAGGAGGATTATAAGGAGACCAGCCCAATGGGAAAGCAAGCCCAAGACCAATTAAAGTGGAGGGAGAATTTTTACTTTAAGTTTTTGTGTGTTTCTTCTTGTGCACAAACTTTAACGTTGGTTTTTGCATTCCTTATCATGAGAGTCTTTTGACTCCCTTAGGGTATCATCTTAGGAGTGGCAGACCTGTTAATTAGGCTGCATTTTTTGTGGCTCTAGGGTGGCTCACGTAGGTAGGGATGCTGGCTTAGATTTGTCCCAAAACAGTTTGGTCAAGGGGTCACTTTTCCCTCCCTTTTTGTGTGTGTGGCCAAATCGGGTAAGCTTCCATGAGCCATCC
>QAOC01014279.1:0-14951 GCA_003255005.1 Begonia fuchsioides
TATAATAACTAAGGTACTTAAATGGCTCGGGTGTTACATTGACCTACCTTGTCATTGGACCTCCAATTCCTTGCAATTAGCCTTTCTTTTTGGGATTGATTTGTGTCATCACTTGATCCGCATCAGAACGCTAGAAAACTAAAAACCCTTGAAAGTCTAAACACTAGAATCCCTAGAAACACTAAAATCCCAGTAACCATATAACCTTAGCAACCTTAGAACAGTACAAACCCTAAACCTTAAAACACCAATGAACTATAACACAAAACCCTAATGAACAGCTACCTTGAGAAATGTGAAAACCCTAAACCTTATACTATAAATGAATAATACGCTCATATAATAACTACTGTACATCCAATTTAATTCCTACTAGCTAGTTTATGGGGTAGAGTTTTAGAATAGTAAACCCAAAAACTGATTTTTTTAAAATGCATATCGAGACGACAAAAAAATGCACCCTCAAAAAAGGATACATTAAAACTAGAAAGCATAATGCGCCGAAAATTTGATCATTTTTTCACATCTTACTATTCATCCAAAATCAGAAAGTTCAGTGAATAGTAACCAAAGAACCCTAAAATCCAAGAACCCTAAGAACCATTAAAAACCCAAAACCCTGGAACCCTAGAACCCTGAACCCTACAAACTATAGAACCCTAAAAACCCTAGAAACCTACAAGTTATAGAAACCCTCAAACCCTAACCCAAGAAATCTAAAACCCTTGAAACCCTAGAAACCTAAAACCATTAAAACCCTAGAACCATAGAAAACTAGAAACCCTTGAAATTCTAAAAACTAGAATCCCTAGAAACACTAAAATCCTAAAAACAATAGAACCCTAGAAACCCTAAATCATAAAACCCTAATGAATAGTAACCCATAACTTTAATAGACCGTAAGCTCAAGAAATGTGAAAACCATAAATGCACAGTACTCCCGTATAACAACTATTGTACACTCAGTTTAACCCCTAGCACCTTCTCTCTAGTTCGTGGGGTAGGATTTTAGAATAGTAAACTCAAAAACTATTTTTTTAATGCATATCGAGACAACAAAAAAGTGCACGCTAAAAAAAAGGAAAATACCAAAATAAGAAATCATAACTCTTTTTTCACATTTTACTATTCATTCAAAATTAGACAGTCTAGGAAATAGTAAACATAGAACTGTAGAATCCAAGAACACAAGAAATTATAGAAACCCTAGAACCCTAAGACCCTAGAACCCAAAACTCAACAAACTTTTGAACCCTAGAACCATAGAACTCTAGAAACCCTACTAACTATAAAAACCCTCGAACCATAGAATCCTAAAAATCTAGAACCTAAGAACCTTATAACCCTAGAAACCTAGAACCTTTGAAACTCTTGAGCTCTAGAAAAGACCCTAGAACCCTAAGACCCTAGAACCCAAAACTCAACAAACTTTTGAACCCTAGAACCATAGAATTCTAGAAACCCTACTAACTATAAAAACCCTCGAACCATAGAATCCTAAAAATCTAGAACCTAAGAACCTTATAACCCTAGAAACCTAGAACCTTTGAAACTCTTGAACTCTAGAAAACTAGAAACCCTTGAACTCTAGAAAATTAGAAACCCTTAGAAATTGTAAAATCTAGAATAACAAGAAACACTAAAACCCTAGAACCCTAGATACCATAGAAACGTACAACCCCTAAACTCTAAAACCCTAACGAATAGAAACCTAACAACCTAATAAAAATAAACTCGAGAAACGTGCAAACCAAAACTCGAAACCCTACATAAACAGTAAACCCGTATAAAAACAACTGTACACCCAATTTAACCCCTAGGGTTTACCTTGCCTCTAGTTTATGATGTATGTTTTTAGAATAGTAAACCCAAAAATTGATTTTTTAGAATGCATATTGAGACGACAAAAAAATGCACCCTCGAAATAAAAGGGAAACAATAAAACTAGAAAGCTTAACGCGCCAAAAAATTGATTCTTTTTTATTCAAATTTTACTATTCATCTACAATTAGACAGTACAATCAATAGTAACCATAGAACCCTAGAATCTAAAATCCCAGAAACCATAGGAACCATAGAACTATAAAATCCTAGAACCCTGAACCCTACAAACCATAGAATCCTAAAAACCCTGAAACCCTACACACTATAGAAACCCCCAAACCCTAACCCTACCAATTTTAAATCCTAGAAACTACACCCTAGAAACCTAGAAAACTAGAAACCCTTGAAATTTTAAAAACTAGAATCCACAGAAACATTAAAACTCTAGAAACCATAGAACCGTACAAACCTTAAAAGTGTGCAAACCCTAAATCCTAAAACCCTAATAAACCGTATTCCAAAACTCTAATATATAGGAAGCTTGAGAAACGTTAAATCAAAAATAAGAAATGAGCACTACACCCGTAAAATAACTACTGTACACCTCGTTTAACACCTAGGGTTCACCTTGCCTCTAGTTTGTGCCATAGGGTTTTAGAATAGTAAACCCAAAAACTGGTTTTTGGAACGCATATTGAGACAAACAAAAAAAGTTACCTTAAAACAACATCAAAACCAGAAAGCATAACGCGACATAAATTTCATTCTTTGTTTTAGCATTTTACTATTCATCCCATTGGGAAATAGTAGCCATAGAACCCTACATTCCAAGAATCCTAGAAACCATAGAATCCTAAAATCCAAGAACCCTGAACCCTATAAATCTTAAAACCATAGAAATCCTAGAACCCTTGAAACCCTACAAACTATAGAAACTCTCAAACCCTAGAACCCTAGAACCCTAGAAACCTAAAACCCTAGAAACCCTAGAACCCTAAAAACCCTAGCAAACCTTGAAACCGGGAACCCTAGAAAATTAGAAACCCTTGAAACTCTAAACAAAAGAATATCTAGAAACACTAAAACCCTAGAAACCATAGAACCCTAACAACCCTATAACCGTAAAAACCCTAAACCCTAAACCCTTAATGAACACTAACCCAAAACCCTAATGAACAGTAAGCTCAAGAAACGTAAAAAAACCCTGAACCCGAAACAATAAATGAACAGTACACTCGTATAACAACTATTGTACAACGGGTTTAAAACGCTAAAAATTTGAACTTTTTGCATACTTTACTATTTATCAAAAATGAGACATTTCTGGGAATAGTAACCATAGAACCCTAGAATCAAAGAACCCTATAAACCCTAGAAAACCCAGAACTCGAAAACCCTAGAACCCTGAACCCTACAAACTAGAGAACCCTAGACACCCTAAAACCCTACAAAATGCTACAAATTATAGTAACCCTCAAACCCTAACCCATAGAAATCTAAAACTCTATAAACCTTAGAACCCTTGAAACCCTAGAAACCTAGAACCCTTGAAACCCTAGAATCCATGAAAACTAGAAACCCTTGAAATTTTAAAAACTAGAATCCCTAGAAACACTTGCACCCTGGAAACCATAGAACCCTAGAAACCCTAGAACCGTACAAACCCTAAACCATAAAACCGTAATGAACTATAATTCAAACCTCTAATGAACAATAAGCTTGAGAAATGTGAAAACTTTAAACCCGAAAAAATAAATGAATAGTACACCTGTATAACAACAACTGTACACCCGGTTTAAGTACAAGGGTTTTAGAAGTCATTAAAACCTAAAACCCTAGAACCTTGAACCCTATGAATCTTAAAACCCTAGAAACCCTAGAAACCCTACAACCCTAGAAACCTAACACCCTAGTAACCCTAGAATCCTAAAAAGCCTAGAAACCTAGAACCCTAAAAAACTAAAAACCCTATAATCTCTAGAAACACTAAAACCCTAGAAACCATAGAACCCTAGAACTATAAAAACCATAAACCCTAAAACCGTAATAAACAGTAACTAAAACCCTAATGAACAGTATTTTCACATTTCTTGAGCTTACTGTTCATTTAGATTCTAGGGTTTAGGGTTTTCAGGTTTAGGGTTTTCAGGTTTCTTGAAAACCCTGAACCCTAAACCTAAAAACCCTAAACCTTACCCAACATTTCTTGAGCTTACTATTCATTGAGCTTACCCCCACAAAGTAGGGTTCTCAGGTTTTAGAATAGTAAACTCAAAAACTAATTTTTTGGAACGCATATAACGATGAAAAAATACACCCTCCAAAAAAAGGAAACACCAAAACCAGAAAGCATAATGCGGCTGCATCCAAAATGAAACAGTCCAAGGAATAATAACAATAGGACCCTAGAATCCAAGAACCCTAGAAACTCCAGAACCCTAAAACACTAGAACCCTAACCCTACAAATCATAGAACCCTAGAAACCCTACAAACTATATTAACCCTCAAACCTTAGAACCCTAGAAACATAAAACCTTGGAATCCTTAAAAACCTAGTGTAACATCCCCTTTTTTTTTATAACATAAAAAGCTTTTCATTGAAAATTCTTTTATCAAGCTTATACATATATTTTTACATACAAAGCGGAAGCTAACATTTCAAATCACACTCATAAGTAATTAAATATAAGTCACATTCTGAAAATATAAAACTTTACAAACACTACATATTTGTAATTCAAAAAAACTTTTTACAAGTTCTCTTCAAAACACGTGTATTTTAGTGAGCTTACTCCACTGGTCAAAATCTCGCTTAACAACGACAAGGCTCCACGGAAGACACTCTCCTCCTCTTTCATATTTAATCATCATGTGATATTTCTTCAACATTCAAGTCATCACCTACATTGCAAAGTCTAACTAATGAGCTTAAAGCTCAGTAAGTAGTGCAAATAAAACATGCATGATGTAATGAATGATATGATTTAAAACCATGCAGCTTATTTCATTTTCGTGGTGTGGATCCACCCCCCATANTCTTCAAAACACGTGTATTTTAGTGAGCTTACTCCACCGGTCAAAATCTCGCTTAACAACGACAAGGCTCCACAGAAGACACTCTCCTCCTCTTTCATATTTAATCCTCATGTGATATTTCTTCAGTATTCAAGTCATCACCTACATTGCAAAGTCTAACTAATGAGCTTAAAGCTCAGTAAGTAGTGCAAATAAAACATGCATGATGTAATGAATGATATGATTTAAAACCATGCAGCTTATTTCATTTTCGTGGTGTGGATCCACCCCCCATATGACGACCATCAACAAAACTTGATTTCTCTTTTGGGTTTACATAACGTATATCATTAGGAGATAACAACCTACCGTCAAACCCCATTGGGCTCACGGTAACATGGACCCATAGCCATCGCCGAGGGCGTCTTTATTCTCTTTTACATAACTTATATCATTAGGAGATATAACAACCTACCGTCAATCCCTGTTGGGCTCACGGTAACATGGACCCATAGCCATTGCCGACGGCGTCTTTACTCTCCTGTATCGTAGATGTCTTCATTAATGAAAATTCATTTTCGTTGTCATTCGTAGAAAACATGATGCATGATCTCCATAACATGTCACATACAATCATATCCTTAAGCAAGAAAATCTAACTAATTCAAACAAAAGTCATATAAACATCAATAAAGGAATCTCATAGAAACTTATTAATCAATCAATACAAAGCACACAAACAATCCTCAAATGATTTGAGGTCGGTGTATTGTGCATTACACCCCAACAAGTCTATGATTAATCAAAAATCATAAAAATACATAACCTTTGCAATGTAGACCTCTAATAGGCCAAACACATGCAACACATACTTACCTTTGCAGCTATCTCGAATTAATCCATTTGATGTCTTCATGCATGAAAATTCATTTTCGTTGTCATTCGTAGAAAATGCATAAGTCTTAACTTTTTGTTCCAACTTTTAAATACTATAACTTCCTCGATAATGATCCATTCCTGATACTTAAGGTGTCGAATTGTTCCTTAAGGAGTCTACTATAACTTCTTAGAAGACACCAAATTCAGAATACTAAAGCATGTCGACTTATGTGGAAAAAACAGAGGGCATTCACTGTTTGAACCCCTGTTTGGGTCGACCCAAACTTTCAGGGGTCGACCCATGTCGACAAAAAAAAGACGTCGCACTTTAAAAATCGAGATTCGGTCGACCCAAACTACAAGGGGTCGACCCAAACTCCCCCCAGTTTTCGTACACTGACTTGCGACGTCCATAACTTTTTCTACATAGCTCTGAATTGAGTGATTCCAATGACTATAAATCACTCTAAGAGTTTACTCTAACTCTTATGAAGGTCATAAACTCTAATTCCTAATACTTATTCACCGAAACTCCAAAACCCTAACTTTGTTCATACTTAACTCTTTTCTTATCTCTTAGCATGAAATCACTCGTTTTTATCTACCAATTCAAATACTACTATCATATTATCCTTACTGAACTGAGAAGAACTTAAGATGACAGAAAATATTACCTTGAACTTCAGTTTCCATGAGAGCCTTAGAGTTTTCAACTTCCCTTCACTTTCTCACTCTTTTCTCTCATGGAACTTCTTTTCTTTCTCAATCTCCCTCTCCCTTATCAGACGAGAGAACTCTGAGTAAATAGATAGGGAGAAGAGGTCGTGTGGGTAGGGGAATGGCAGACCATGCCTTCTTATCTCTTAATTAAACGAAATCAATCTTCTCTTTACATCCACCGATCGGATTTCCCCATCGTGTCGACCGAAAGTATTCCCATAGGGCAACTTGTGTCGACCGCACGTCTATTGTGTCGACCGAAAATGTTCCTAGAGAGCAACTTGTGTCGACCGAACGTCTATTGTGTCGACCGAAAGAGTTCTAGAGAGCAACTTGTGTCGACCGCTCGGTCCTGGGGTCGACCCAAAGTGTCAATTGTGTTGACCCTTTCTAAGTCCTGGGTGAAGGATCGAGATTAACCTAAGTGTGGGGGGGGGGGNGGGGGGGGGGGCGAATTAGGTTAACTAAACTTTTTCGATTGCTAAGTCAAACTCTAGTGCGGAAATCTTCAATAAGTAAAAAGAGTTTGGGGAAAGAGAAATTAACACCGGTTTGGTAACGCGGTTCAGCCAACCTTGCCTACGTCCGCGCTTCAAGGTACCTCCTTGAAGATCCTTCTCGCTCAAACCTTGAGCTTCACTCCGATTGACTTGCGGGTGTCAACCAAACCTTTTGACTCTTTTTTGAAGGACCGTCACCCCTTTTACAATAATCGTTCAAAGAACAAGTTACAATTTGTACGTTTTTTGATAAACTGACTCACTCAATCTCAAGAATGATTTACAAGTTTTGGTACAAGGAATTGAGAGAGTAAAAGTTTGAGAAGTAAAATTGGCAGCACTTCAGCGTAGTTTTTCTCTCGTGAAAATCGTTGGTCAAAAATGAGGTTGCTTCGTCTATTTATAGATTGCTGCAAAAATTGTCCAGTTGGGTCGACACAAGTCTTTCTGGTGTCGACACAAAGCACTAGCCGGTAAACACATCAAAATATAGCCGTTGTGAGTTTTCTGCCAGTTGGTGCTAATCTGCTGGGTTGGGTCGACACAATGTTATTGGTGTCGACACAAAATCTTGTCTGGAAAATGTTGGGGTCGACACAAGTCTTTCTGGGGTCGACACAATCTTGAAGAATCCTTCTCTTAGAAAAGCTGGGGTCGACACAAGTGTTGTTGGGGTCGACACAAATTCTAAAGGATTCCTCTCTGGACAACGCTGGGGTCGACACAAGTAATATGGGGTCGACACAAAAATGAATGTAGAAATCAGGAAGGGTCGACACACGAATTTGAGTGGGTTCGACACAGTGTTACACCTGGGGTCGACACAGACACTTAGAATGGGTCGACACTTTCGCACGCTTTATTGCCTTTTTGGGTCGACACAAAATGTATAGAAGGGTCGACAGAGCTTGTACATTGGGCTGAGACTTAGCTTCTACTTTGGACAGGGGTCGACACACGGATACTATGGGTCAACACAATTTGCAAAGACTCGGCTCCTGTTTTGATTAAGGGTCGACATAAACTAGAAAGTGTAAGCTTCTGTTTTGACTATGGGTCGACACATATAACTAAGGGTCGACACAAACTCAGTAGGCTAAGTTTCTGGATTATCTAAGTGTCGACATAAATAATCTAAGGGTCGACACAAACTGCATATATATATGAATTTTCTGCAGCACTTAAACAAAAACGTTAAACTTTAACTGTACCCTTCAAAGAGTGTATTTCTCATGAATGGATAAGTCTAATATACACATTGTAAAGAAATTATTTTATCTTTCACACTCATCATACATAGTTATCATAAAAAATAATTGATTACTTTAAACATACTTTTAAAGCTAACAATCTCCCCCTTTTTGATGATGACAAAAAAAACTTTGTAAGATAACAAGCTCCCCCATAGACATAGCATGAATAAAAGATAAATTGCTCCCCTATAAGAATTATTGCTCCCCCATACAAATAATTGAAACAAATTATTGCTCCCCTATTGTTACAAATTACCACATTTTCTCCCCCATTGACATTATCAAAAAGAGTAAACATGAACATGATTATATAGAATATTCAAGAAGATAAGAGTTAATCCCATCAATTATCAAAAATAGCATTGTGGATACAAACAAAAAAAACACAAGAGGTTGAAGTTTTCCTAAGACACAGGAAATTTTCTATACTACTCTTCGGCTGGAGAGGAGATAGGAGAATCAATAAAGAAGTTATTTTATATTTCACTCTCATCATACATAATTATCATAAAAAACAATTGATTACTTTAAACATACTTTTAAAGCTAATACTGTAGTCGACCGAAACTATATATTGTGTAGACCCCTCTTAAATCATGGGGTTGACTGAAACTATACTAAAGGACTGTTTTGTGTTGACCACTCTTCGATCCTGGGGTCGACCGAAACATACAATTGTGTCGACCAAACATTGTTCATAGGTTGACCGGCAGTTAAAACTTTCATAACTTTTGTTATACAACTTAGATTTCTATGATTCAGACACCATTCATTTTCTTATTAAGTGTAGTTTAACTTTGTAGAAGACATAAACTTCAAATTCAGAGCTTAAAGGTATCAATTATACAAAACACCAAATAACGCTCTAAAGTTCATATTTCTTAGTCCAGTTTTCATTTATCAACTTTTTAACGTGCATAACTTTTTCACCACAACTCCAATCGAGTTGTTCAACCTATTAATCTTCTCCTTTTGATGTCTTCTATAATTTTGTAGAAGAGTACTTTATCACTTAAGTTCATCTGTAGCATAATAAAATAGGAAAACTGAAACTACCCAGTTATCGATTTTCAACCTGGTGGTTGTTACTAACTATAAATTTCCAAATCCCATAACTTTCTCTAAAAAATTCCAAATTGAGTAATTTTTGTTGCTATAGTTCCATCAACAAGTTTATTAAATTTCATGAGAAGAACTTAAACTCATTTGAAGAAGTTAAAATCTCTGAAATTGGCTAATCTTAACATTGTGTCAAGATGGTTCAACTTGCAAAGGGGACCGGTATCTAATGTAGGTCGACCGGACCAAGTTCCTCACGACCAGGGTGTCGACCGATATTATTCATAGGTCGACCGGTCCTTCATTCACAACCTTCCATTTCCATTTTCTCAAACTTCCATTCAACACCTAAACTGATTTAGTCCAACTTTCACATTGACCTTACTTTATCAACTACCAATTCTAACAATTGAATTCCAGCAAGTTAATCGTCATTTTATACCCTTAATCATAGTTGATATATAAGATGATATACTTATAAGACTTTGAATTATGATGAAATGACATGCCTCGGGATCACTTGACAAAACCTGAACATACTGGAGTCATCACCCGAGCCTGAGCCAAGGAGCTTGCTAACAAATTTTCTCTTTTTGCAGGAAATGTTTTGCATGAACTAAACATCATGGAACCAACTTTAATGGACCAAGAGAAACCCAAGCATCTCCTAACTCATTTGCTCCTTAATCCATAACCCTACCAAAACCCATTTGCATCCCGAGATATCCTTCCTCCATTATACCCTTGTATTTGGCCTATCCGGGTTGACTCCCCCTAACTCGAGTGCTGGTTTTTCCTTCCCTTGCCCTTGATATTCTATCATTTGGTATCAGAGCTAAACATCTCCTTCCACTCTTCCCCTTCTCCTTTGTTTTTTTTTTTTGGCTAGTTTGAAAGTTGGAGCATGACGACTCGAAGTGGAGCAAACTTTAACCACAACCGAGAGTCCATTCCACCAAGCAACCCGAGCATTCAATCTCCTCAAGCTCCAAGTCTGGACCCCGCGGAATCTAGCTTCCAAGGCCAGATAGATGAGCTTAACAGAAAGTTCGACATTCTTCTCCAAAGGCTGGAGGTAACCAATCCGCCAATGAGGCACCCTCCAACTCCTGCTCCAAGAAGAAGAACCGGAAATTGCTTAAGGCGACTCCGGCGACAAATAATTGATGATTCCGATGATGACTTTGATCACAATGAACCACAGCCCCGAGATGATGAAATGAGAAATATCAAGGTAACCATTCCACCCTTCAATGGTTCCTGTAATGGAGATGTTTTCCTTGATTGGGTTGAAAAGGTTGATAAAGTTTTTGATTGCTATAATTACTCGGAGAAATTTAAATTGCAATTGGTATCCTTGGAGTTGAACGGGTATGCTAGCCTTTGGTGGGATGGTTTGAAAGCCCAAAGGAGACGTGACGGTGAGGATGAGGTCCCCACTTGGAGGGCTATGAAGTTATTAATGAGAAGACGGTTTGTGCCGAGTCACTATAAGCAAAAGCTTTTCCTCCAACTACAAACTTTGAAACAAGAATCCCTATCGGTGGAGGAGTATTTGACCGAGTTTGAGACCCTTAGGATACGATGTGATCTTGAGGAACCCGAGGAGCAAATCATAGCAAGGTTTCTAAGGGGCTTGAACAAGGATATTGGTGATGTAGTGGAGCTCCAACCGATCGATACGATGGATGCAGTAATACAACTTGCCATGAAAGTAGAGAGGCAAGTGAAGAGAAGAAACAAGGGGGTAGTGAACCGATTTGTCAACAATACCACCCCTCCCTACAAACAAACCCCGAAAGTGGATGAAAAATCACCTTATGTGAAGCCATGGACACAAAAGAAAGAAGGTAAGATCAAATCTGCCATTGATAATACCCGGTCCCGAGCAAGGGAGATAAAGTGCTTCAAATGTCTTGGCTTAGGTCATATTTCCTCCCAATGCCCCAACAGAAGAGTCATGATCCTTCGAGAAGATACTAGTGAAGTGGTAAGTGAGGATGAAGTGATGGAAGCAGCAGGTGAAAACCAAGAGCCCGAGGAAGAGATTTGCCACTTGCAAGAGGGTCCCCTCCTAATGGTGATCCGAAGAGTTCTTACATCCCAAGTTCGAAATGAAGATTTTCAAAGGGAGACCATATTCCATAGTAGGTGTCTTATCCAAGGGAAGGTTTGCTCCCTCATAATAGATGGCGGTAGTTTCACCAATGTAGCCTCTCGGGATCTTGTGGAGAAGCTCGGGTTAGAGACCTTGTTGCATCCGAGCCCCTATAAATTGAGGTGGTTGAATGACAAGGAGGATATCAAGGTGACCAAACAAGTGCACTTAGAGTTCTCAATCGGAGGATACAAAGATCGAGTCTTGTGTGATGTGGTGCCAATGAGTGCTAGTCACCTACTATTGGGAAGACCTTGGCAATACGATCGGAAGGTATTTCATGATGGTTTCACCAACCATGACTCTTTCAAATTCAGGGGGAAGTCAATCAAGCTCACTCCCCTTGGTCCGGATCAAGTAGCAAAGGATGAAGTTGCAAGGAAGGAGGGTACGGCTAAGTCCAACCTTTTAATGACCAAGAAAGAGTTATTGAAGACCATCTTAGAAGGGGGACCTATGGTACTTGTAATGTTCCGAGAGAGAATGGAAGAAATTGGAGAAACCCCCATGGTGATCCGAGAACTCCTTGAAGAATATCAAGATGTATTTCCGGAAGAACTTCCACAAGGATTGCCGCCACTTCGAGGGATCGAACACCAAATAGATCTTCAACCGGGTGCGGTACTACCTAACCGACCCTCTTATAGATTAAATCCCGGGGAGGCCAAGGAGTTACAAAGGCAAGTCCAAGAACTATTAGAAAAAGGGTACATTCGGGAATCTTTGAGTCCTTGCTCCGTCCCTGCCCTTTTGGTTCCTAAGAAAGATGGGAGTTTCCGGATGAGTGTGGATAGCCGAGCCATCAACCAAATTACCATAAAGTATAGATTTCCAATCCCACGGCTTGAAGACATGTTGGACGAGCTTAGTGGGGCTACCATCAAATTCGAATGAAGGAGAGGGATGAATGGAAGACAGCCTTCAAAACCAAGTATGGACTCTTCGAATGGTTAGTAATGCCTTTCGGGCTATCTAATGCTCCAAGTACTTTTATGAGACTCATGCATTTCGTGGTTAAGGATTTCTTGGGAAAATTTGTGGTTGTTTATTTTTATGACATCTTGGTTTATAGCTTGGATTTATCTAGCCATCGTGAGCATCTTAGACTGTTATTTGATACACTCCGAAATACTAGACTTTTTGGAAATTTGAAGAAGTGTGCTTTTGTGCAAGAAAGAATTCAATTCTTAGGCTTCATTATTTCAAGGGATGGAATGAAAGTGGATGATGCCAAGATAGAAGCTATTCGGGATTGGCCAACCCCTCGAAATGTTTCAGATGTGAGGAGCTTCCACGGACTTGCATCCTTTTATCGGAGGTTTATTCAAGGTTTTAGCTCTATTGTGGCCCCTTTAACCGATTGCACCAAGAAGGGAAGAGAATTTGAATGGACCCAAAATTGTCAAGAGAGTTTCGAGCTCATCAAGAGAAAGCTTTGCAATGCACCCGTGCTTAGTCTTCCAGACTTTCAAAAAGTTTTTGGAGTGGAATGCGATGCTTCCGGAGTAGGAATAGGTGCTGTTCTTATGCAGGAGGGACGACCCCTAGCATACTTTAGTGAAAAGCTCAAAGGTGCTGCTTTGAACTATTCAACATATGACAAGGAATTCTATGCGGTTATTCGAGCTTTGGAAGTTTGGCAACATTATCTTTTGTCTAAGGAATTTATCATCCATTCTGACCATCAGGCTCTCAAGCACATCAAGAACCAAGGAAAGTTGAATAGGCGGCATGTTAAGTGGGTGGAGTTGCTCGAGAGATATCCCTACATTATCAAGTACAAAAAGGGGGAATGCAATGTGGTCGCCGACGCCCTATCAAGGAGATTTGTTCTCCTAACCGAGCTTTCCACTAACTTCTTTGGTTTTGAGTGGATTAAGGAAGCCTACAAGGATGATCAAGATTTTGGGAAATGGTATTATTTGAGTCTTAAGAAGGAGAATTGTGGATATAACATCGTGGACGGCTATTTGTTTAAAGGAGGGAAGCTTTGTATACCAAGTGGAGGAATCCGGGAATAACTAATCAAGGAAGCCCATGGTGGAGGATTAGCAAGCCATTTCGGCGAAAAGAAGACGTTAGATGCTCTCAAAGAACACTTTTATTGGCCTCATTTGCTTCAGGATGTCCATAGAGTGGTGGAAAAGTGCATTATTTGCAAGAAGGCCAAGAGTCGAAAGCTTCCTCAAGGACTCTACCTTCCCCTACCCGTGGCTACCCATCCTTGGGTGGAAGTAAGTATGGATTTTATCCTCGGTCTCCCTAGGACTTGTAGAGCAAAGGATTCTATCATGGTTGTGGTGGATCGGTTCTCCAAGATGTCTCACTTCCTAGCTTGCTCTAAGACCGATGATGCTTCTCATGTTGCTGAGTTATTTTTCAAAGAAGTAGTGCGCTTGCAAGGCATTCTGAGGACCATAGTGTCGGATCGGGATACTAAGTTTTTAAGTACATTTTGGAAGACACTATGGAGGAGGGTAGGGATGAAACTACTCTTTAGCACATCCTTTCATCCCCAAACCGATGGGCAAACAGAAGTGGTGAACAGGACTTTGGGAAGTTTATTGAGAAGTGTGGTTAGCAAAAAGCTCTCGGATTGGGACATTCAACTCTCATACATAGAGTTTGCTTACAACCGAAGTATGCATAGCGCACCCAAATGACTCCCTTTGAGGTAGTATACGGGTTTAACCCCTTAACTCCCCTTGACTTACTACCAATTCCGTCTACAGAGGTTACCAATCCGGATGGGGCCAAGAAGGCCGATCTAGTAAAGAGCATGCACGAACAAGTGAGCAAGTCTATCAAAAAAGCTAATGAGAGTTATGCCAAGTATGCGAATCGGGGAAGGAAGGACACCAACTTCAAAGTAGGAGATTTAGTTTGGCTTCATCTAAGGAAAGAAAGGTTTCCAAGGCAAAGAAGATCGAAGCTAGCACCTAGAGCGGATGGTCCTTTCAAGATCTTGGAGAAGGTCAATCCGAATGCATTCAAGCTTGAACTACCCGGGGAGTATGGAGTCTCGGCCACTTTCAATGTTCAAGACATATCGCCCTATGTTAGTGATGAAGTGGAGGGCAAGGAGGAGGAGGAGCCACCGTTGGATTTGAGGGCAAATCCTCAAATACCCCGGGAGGATGACATACCTCGGGATCACTTGACAAAACCTGAACCTACTGGAGTCATTACCCGAGCCCGAGCCAAGGAGGAGCTTGCTAACGAATTTTCTCTTTTTGCAGGAAATGTTTTGCATGAACCAACTTTAATGGACCAAGAGAAACCCAAGCATCTCCTAGCTTGGCAAGAGAGCTTCGACATTTCGGCGATGGACGGCAAGGGAGAGCCGATGCATGTTGGGGCAATTCACGGAGCCTTGAAGATGGATTGTGAAAGAAAGAGCCCAATACTTAATCAGCCCAAGATCACTTAAAGGAGAGAGAGTTGTCTCATCTTATTTTAGGTGTTAGTTTTTATTTATTTATTTTTGTGCCCAAAATACTCATCCAGCTTGAACGTGTGATTGCATGAGAATTAAAGGCTCT
>QAOC01014292.1:2088-63169 GCA_003255005.1 Begonia fuchsioides
GGTGTCCAAATGATACCGTTTATTGAGCAATGACCGACGGGGAGTGATGCACGACATGCACAGATGTTTTATAAAAATCTTTTGAATGTTTTGAAGATGTGATTAAAATGTATACCCTTATTTTCGTGTGATGGATTTCAAAGCTTTTGAAATGAATGTATTTAAGTTTGAACTATAGTCTTCCGCTGTAAGTTTATGCTTATGTATTTTTGATAAAAGGTGGAAATTCAGATGTTTGTTTACAAAGAAAGTATGTATGTTTTAATTTGACATTTCCCTTGTAAACTATTTTATAAGCTAAATTAGTTTCAGAAATTTAAAGAAACGAGTTTCTCCAAGTAGTAAAGTAAGTATGTAAGTTACGTATGTAGTAACGGACCGGTTCTCGGGTCGTCGATAAAGTAAAGTAAAGTCAAGTAAGTCAAGTAAGAACAGCAAGTGAGCGGCGTCCTGGGAATCAGGTCGTTACATAAGCTACAATTAGTACAACCTTTATAAGGTGAAGAATGATGAGAAGTGTAAATTACCGCATATTAGATGACACTAGAGAAGCGAATTATATCATCCAAATATGTTACAACAACTCAGGGATTAATATGCATGATTTGGAAAAGGATTTGAGTGTCACGAGACCAAGATGAAGACTATGCTAGCTTAGACAGGACTCAAGATTGGTTGAGGATTAAGGGAAGAAAATGAAAATGGTATAGGGAGTTTCAGGTTTGAAAGTAAAAGTTGAATGTTTGAGGCTGGAGAAAGGTTAAATTGGGATACGAATATATGAGGATGAAAATAAACCAATAGTTTAATACAATTGAATGACTTAGAAAATAATAGAATGTGAATTATGTTTGAATGATGATTGATTAATGAATGGAAAGAAGGATTGATGTTAGATTAAAGAGAGATGAAGGGTTTGTATAGGTAGAGTAGTTGAGATTTGATGATTAGATATGAAGAGATGTGTCAATCAAATTAAAAGTAGGAGGAATAGAGAGTTGATTTATTTAATGCAATTGGGATTTAAGGGGATGATTAAAAGGTTACGAAGAAGAAGGGACAATAACTTTGAATGAAATAATGAAGAAAAATGTAGGAAATATTTTGGTTACTTAGGATTTTGTAGTCGGATTGCCTACAACAAATAGAGGAGCAGGCAATAAGAATACTGGATACTAAGATAAAGGTGTTGCGGAACAAGCGAATCCCATTGATGAAAGCTCTATGGCAAAATCATAACGTGAAAGAAGCTACCTAGGAAAAGAGAACAACAAACGAAAGAAAAGTATCCAGAGGTGTTTGAGGACAAATTTTTTGTTAAGGAGGGTAGAATGTAACAACCCTCATTTTTATTTTAGAATTTGTGACCTTGAGATTGAAGTGTTAAAGATTCTTTTTATTTGATGAATGTTGGTTAAATTTTGAGGTATTAAAATATTGTGGATATTAGTGAATTAATAGGTTGAAGGTGATAAAGAGAATATTGTTCAAGGGGTATATGAGATAAAGTTATTTGGAAATGTTAGAAAATTAGAAACAGGTGAATTGGTTACGATTATGAATAATTAGAATAAGAATACTCTATTTGGGGTGTATCACACCGTGCACCGGCCCAAGTGTTTGGGTTTGATTGGTGTTTGTTTGAAGTCCATTGTTTGATGGTTTCTTGGTTTAAGTAAAGTAAAGAAGTAAGTTGGGTTAAATATACTAAAAGACCTTCATGTAAGAGCCGATCGACCCCAGGATTTAGGAGGGGTCGACACAATTGAAACTTTTGGTCGACCCCAGGATGCGGCAGGGGTCGACACAATTGATGATTTCGGTCGACCCCAGGATCAGGGAGGGTCGACACAATTGTAATGCTTTTGGTCGACCCCAGGATCGAAGAGGGGTCGACACTTTGTTTACCGGTCGACCCAAGGATTTAGGAGGGGTCGACACAATAAGACCATCTGGAACACTTTCGATCAACCCCATGACCGAGCGGTCGACAAAAAAGTGTCGAGGGAAACTTCCTTCGTTTGACACAACGGACGAGCAGCCGACACAAATAACCCTCGGGAATACTTTCAATCAACACAATAGATGAGCGGTCGGCACATTCCCGATTTGAGTTGAAAAGTTAGCCAAAACGTGGAGAATCCTGATTGATGGATATAAAAGAAACATCAATTTTTGTTTAATTAAAAAGACAAGAAGGCATGGTCTGCCATTTTTCTACTAGTATGGCTTCTGCTACCTATTTACTCATAGTTAGAGTTCTCACATCTTGATAAGGGAAAAAGAGTCAGAAAGTAAATTATCTCAGAGGAGAGGAGGAAAACTCTGAAGCTTCGTCGAGATTGAAGTTCAAGGTATTTTTTCTATCCTTTAAAGTTATCTTAGATTCAGTAAGGATAATATGATAGTATTGTTTGAATTGGTGGATAAAAACGAGTGATTTCAAGCTAAGAGATAAAAAAAAGAGTTAAGTATGAAGAAAGTTAGAGTTTTAGAGATTCGTTCGATAAGTAATAGGAATTCGAGTTTATGTCCTTCATAAGAGTTAGAGTAAACTCTTAGAGTGATTTACAACCATTGGAATAACTCAATTCGAAGCTATGTGTAAAAAGTTATAGACATCGTAAGTTTTTGTACGGAAACTGGGAAGAGCTGCGGTCGACCCCTTATAGGTATGTTCGACCGATTCTCAAATTAAAAACACACGGTCTCTGTTTTGTCGACATGGGTCGACCCCTTACAGGTTGGGTCGACCGAATCAGGGTTCAAACAGTGAATGCCCTATGTTTTGTCCACATAGGTCGACATGCTTTAGTTTTCTGAATTTGGTATCTTCTAAGAAGTTATAGTAGACTCTTTAAGGAACAATTTGACACCTTAATCATTAAGAATGGATCATTATCGAGGAAGTTATAGTTTTTCAAATTTGGAATAGAAAGTTAAGATTTTTTGCAATTTCTGATCCTTATATGATTTATATGTTTCAGACATTTATTGGATTCAAAAGGAACTCAATTGAATTGATTCAACCTAGCTGCTAAGGTAAGTTAGCATTAAGATGGTTTGGCCCTTAAGTGGGACTACATTGCAAAGATTAGGATGTATGTTTGATGTGTGATGTATGTTTAATTTCATGACATGTTTGGTTATGTATGCTTATTTTCATGTTATGTTTGATGTGGTTTAAGTAATGTTTCATAGTCACATAGTCATGCATCATAGATTTTACGAAATGTCAACGAAATGATTTCATGCAAGGTTTTACAACGTAGTTGGAGGTAAGCGAGGTATGATTGGTGGTATGGGACGCCAATTATGTTTCGTCTCCGATGAATTAAGAACTTGAATATAAGAAAAAGTAAAGTGAATTGTTATTACACTGAGCTCTCCAAGTAGTAAGTGGGGCCAATATTAGTAGAAGTTGAAGAAGGTGGAGGGAGTGTTCTTGAGATCCTAGAATATTTCCAAAGATAAAGAAGATATGAAACCTAAGAAACGTGAATGAAATTTTGCATTGTTTTAACAACATAGCATACTCATGCATTGCATTTTTATAGTTATGCTTCTTACTGAGCTTTAGGCTCATAGATTAGGCTTTGCAATGTAGGGAATGTAATGGAGGAAAGGGTGCAAGTGACTGACCAAGGAGTTAGAGCATAAGAGTGTCCAAATTATACAGTTTATTGAGTAATGATCGACGGGGAGTGATGCATGACACACAAAATTTATATCACAAATGTTTTGAATGTTTTGAAGACGTACTTAAAATGTATTCCCTTATTTTTGAGTGATGGATTACCAATGTTTTGAAAATGAAATGAATGTAAGTTGAATTATTTTTCTTCCGCTGCAGATTTAAGTTATTGAAGGTTTATGAAAGTGAATGTATTTTAAGTTGAAGTAATTGTCTTCCGTCGTATGTTTTAAGTTATTAAATGATTATGTATTTGATTTAAAGGTGGAATTCAATTGTATGTTTTTAATTATTCGACGGTTTTCCTTGTAAACAGTTTTTATGAATTAAAGATAGTTTTAGTAGAAATTGAAGTAACAAGTTTTACAAGTATTCCACTTTTGAAAGTAATGTAATTAAGTAAGAAGTCATGTAACTGACCGGTTCTCGGGTAGCCAAAGAGCAAGAAAGAAAGTAAGCAAGTGAGTCAGTAAGTAAGAACAGCTGTAAGTGGTGTCTCGGGAATTGGGTCATTACAGTTCCAGTGTTCTAGGGTTTAGGGTTCCATTGTTAAAGATTCCAAGGCGGGGTTCAGGGTTCAAAGGTTTAAGGTTACAAGGTTCATGGTTAAAAGTTCATGGTTCATGGTTAAGGGTTTTAGAGTTCTGGGTTCTAGGGTTCAGGGTTCAAGGTTTAATGTCTCAGGATTCAAGATTCCAAGGTTACTGGGTTCAAGGCTTCATGGTTTCTGGTTCAAGGTTCAGCGTTTAAGGTTCATGGTTCAGGGTTCCTTTGTTCAGGGTCCTGGGTTCTTGGGATAAGTGTTCTAGGTTCTAAGGTTAAGGGTTCCAAGCTTTTAGGATTTAAGTTTTTTAGTTCAATATTCATGGTTCAAAGGGTTCTAGGGTCTAAAGTTTAGGGTTCAAAGGTTCCAAGGTCACCTGTCGAAGGTTCTATGGTTTAGGGTTTGAGGTTCCAGGTTCCAGGGTCTAGGGTTTAGGGTTAAAGGTTCAAGGGTTCTACATTTCAGGGTTAAGGCTTCAAAGGTTCAAGGTTCCAAGATTAAATGTTCCAGGTTCAAGGTTCCAAGATTAAATGTTCCAGGTTCAAGGTTCCAAGATTAAATGTTCCGGGTTCAAGGTTCCAAGATTAAATGTTCCGGGTTTAAGGTTTATGGTGTAGGGTTTAGGTTTAGGGTTTAAAGATCTAGAGTTCTAGGGTTTCAGTGTTTAGGGTTTCAGGGTCAAGGGTTAATTGTTTCGTCTTTTAAGGTTCAGGTTTTAGTGTTCTACTGTTAAGGGTTTTGGGATTTAAAGTTCACGGTTCAGGGTTTAATGGGTTCTAGGGTCAAAACAAGGGTTCATGGTTTAGAATTCTAGGGCTCAGGGTTCCAGCGCTTTTCAGGGGTCAAGGATTGAAGGTTAAGGTTTTAAGGGTTCCAACATCCAGTGTTCAGGGTTCGGGATTCTATGGCTCAAGATTTTAAGGCTCAGGGTTCAGAGCTCAAGGTTCTATCGTTTAGGGTTCTAAGGTTAAGGGTTCAAGGTTTCAAGATTCAACAATGATGATTCCAAAGTTAAGGGTTCAAGGTTTCAGAGTTCGCAGGTTGAAGGTGCAGGGTTCACGCAAGGTTCTAGGTTTCCAGAGTTCAGGGTTTTAGGTTTTGAGTTTATGATTCAAGGATTAAGGGTTCAAGTTTCCAAGGTTCAGTGTTTAGAAATTATGGGTTTTAAGGTTCCAGGTTAAGGGTTCAAAGGTTTAGGATTCAAGGTTTATGGTTCAACAAATCAAGGTTCCAGTATTCAGGTTTAACGGTTCAAGAGTTTAAGGGTTCTAAGTTCTAGCGTTCAGGGTTCAAGGGGTTCTAGGGTAAAACTTTCAAGGTTCAGGATTCCACGATTCAAAATTTAAGGGTTTAGGGTTCATGGTTAAAGGTTTCCACTGTTAAAGTTTTTAAGTTTAAGGGTTCTAAGGTTCGGGGTTTACAGTTCGAGGGTTCTAGGATGTAGGTTTTAGAATTCCAAGGTAAAGAGTTCCAGAGTTCAGGGTTATAGAGTTTAGAGTTCCATGGTTCCAAGGTTAGGGTTCAGCGTTATATGGTTCAAGATTTAATGTTTTATGTTTCTAGGGTTTTTACAGTTCCAAGGTGGAAGAGTTCAAGGTTTTATTTTCAGGGTTCAAAGGTTCGGGGTTCGAGGTTCGTGGTTCAAGTGTTGAAGGGTTCCAATGTTTTGGGTTCAAGGTTTAGTGTTCCAAGGTTAAGGGTTCAAAGTTTTGGGATCAAGGTTCCAGTGTTAGAGAGTTCTATGGTTCTAGGGTTTAGAATTCCACAGTTTAGTGTTTAGGGTTATAGGATTTGTTGGTTCAAGGGTTTTTGGATCTAAGGTTAAGGGTTTTAGTGTTTAGAGTTCAGGTTTTAAGGGTTTATGGTTTCAGGGTTCATTGGTTCTAGGGTCTAGGGTTCAAGGTTCAGTGTTACATGGTTAAGGGTTTAGGGTTCTAGGGTTAAAGTTGAGGTTGAGGGTTCTAGGGTTTAGGGTTCAAGGGTCGAGAGTTATAGTGTTCTTTGGTTCAAGGTTCAAGCTTTTAGGGTTCCAAGTTTAAGGGTTCTAGGGTTCATGGTTCAAGGTTTAGGGTTTAAGGTTCTAGGATACATGGTTAAGGGTTCATGGTTCTTGGATCATGGTTTTAAGTTTCAGGGTTCAGGTTCCAATTTTACAAAGTTCTATGTTTTAGAGTTCAGAGTTAAGGATTCCACGGTTTAGTGCTCAAGGATATAGGATTCATGGGTTCAAGGGTTATAGAATTCAAGGTTCATGGTTTCACGGTTCAAGATTTTGGTTTCAAGGATTTCATGGTTCCAGGGTTCATTACTTCTAGGGTATGGGGTCCAGGGTCCAAGGTTACATGGTTAATGGTTTAGAGTTCTCTGGTTAATGGTTAAAGATTCACTGTTCTAGGAATTAGGGTTCAAGGTTCTAGGGTTTCAGTGTTCTAGGTTCGAGATTCAGGGTTCAAGGTTTTAGGGTTTAGGGTTCTAGAGTTTAAGAGTTTTAATGTTCAACATTTAGGGTTCACGATTCAAGGCGCTCAAGGATCGAAAGTTAAAGGGCTACAAGGTTTAAGGGCTCATGATTAAAGTGTTCAAGGTCCCGGGTCAAGGGTTGAAGGTTAAGGGTTAAGGTCTAGGGTTTAAGGTTCAAGATCTAGGGTTAGGGTCCAGGGTTCAGGGTTTAAGGTTTATGGTTTTCTAGCATTCTAATGTCCAAGAATGAAGTGTTTTAGGCTCCAAAATTTAGGGTTCTTTGTTCAAGGATTCTAGGGTACAGGGTCTCGAGTTACGGCTTGATGGTTTAGGGTCTTGGTTTCGAGGTTCAAGGTACATGGTTAAGGGTTTAAGGTTCCCAAGGTTCAGGGTTTAGAGTTGCTGGGTTCCTGGGTAATGTGTCCAGGAATTAGGGTTCCAAGGTTCATAATCTAGGGCTTAGGGTTCAGGATTTAGGGTTCTACTTCTAGGTTTCTAGGGTTCTAGAATTAAAGGTTTAGGATTTGGGGGAAGTTTAAGGGTTCAGATTTCATGGGTTTAGGGTTGTAAGGATCGGGGTTAAAGATTTAAGGTTCAGGGTTCCAAGTTTTACGGTTTGGGGTTTAGTGTTCTAGGATTCTAGGGTTCCAGGGGTCGGGGTTCAAGATTCAGGGTTCACGGTTCCAAGGTTCAAGGTTTAGAGTTTAGGGTCTTAGGCTACCATGGTTTAGGGTCCAAGATTTGAGGGTTCAAGGTTAAGGCTTCCAAGGTTCAAGGTTAAGGCTTCCAAGGTTCAAGGTTCTAGTGTTTAGGTTTTTAGGGTTCAAAGGTCTAGGGTTTAGAGTTTAAGGGCTCAAGGGTTCGGAGGTCAAGGGTTCACAGTTCCACAGCTTAGGGTGCATAGTTTTAAGGTTCAAGGATCAAGGTTCTATGGTTTGGGTTTCCAGGTTTTAGAGTTAGGGATCATGGGTTGAGGGTTTAGGATTTCAAGGTTTAGGGTTCTATAGTTCTTAGGGTTTAAGGTTTAGGGTTCGGGGTTCATTCGTTAAAGGTTCAGGGTTACAATGTTAAGAGTTCCAAGGTTCCAAGGTTTTAAGATTATGGTTTTAGGTTTCAAGGTTCCAAGGTTCCAAAGTTTTTGGTTCCATGGTTTGAGTGTACAAGGTTTTAGGGTTTTGGGTATAGGGTTCAAAAATTTAGGGATTTTTTGGATCCAAAGAGCAAGGTTGAAGGGTTTAGTGTTCAAGATTTAGGGTTTAGGATTCAGGGTTTGAGGATTCTAGGGTTTTGAGGATTAAGGATATCAAGTTTTAGGATTAAGAATTCTAGGGTTCATGGTTCCAAGGTTATTAGGGTTTAGGGTTCCAAGGATGAGTGTTCTAGGGTTTCATGGTTCAGGGCTCTAGGGTTAAGGGTTTAGGGTTCTATGGTTATAGGTTCAGGGTTTAAAGTTGTAGGCTTTAGGGTTCAAGGTTCCATGGTTATAGGTTTCAAGGTTCAGGGTTTTAGGGTTTATCCTAGGTTCATGGTTTTAGGGTTCAAGACTCAGTATTCTTAGGTTCAAGACTTTTAGTTTTTGAATTTTTGAGTTTACGATTCGAGGAGTTCTAGGATCAAAAGTTTAGGGGTTACAAGGTTTCAGAGTTTTTTATTTAAGGTTTCGGTTTATGGTTCTTGGGTTTAGGGGGCAAAGATTCAACGTTGCACGGTTCTAGGGTTAAGGGTCAAGGTTAAGAATTAAACGTTCACGGTTCTAGGGTTCATGGTTTAGGGTTCTAAGGTTAAGCATTGTAAAGAGTTTATTTTATCTTTCACGCTCATCTTACATAGTTATCATAGAAAACAATTGATTACTTTAAACACACTTTTAAAGCTAACAGTTCATAGTTTATGAGTCTAGGGTTTAGGGATCAAGGGTTCTAGGGTTTAGGGTTCAAGGTTCCAAGATTCAGGGTTCGAGAATTCAAGATTCAAAGGTTCAGGGTTTATGGTTCTAGGATTTCAAGGTTCAAGGTTCAGTGTTAAGGATCAATGGACCTAGGGTTCAAAGTTTAAGTTTCTGTTATTCTACGGTTCTAGGGTTCAGGATTATGGGTTTGTGGTTCCAACATTATGGCTTCCATGATTGAGGGTTGAGGGTTAAGGGTTCAAGGTTTAGAGTTCTAGGTTTCAAGGATTCCTAGGTTTATTGTTCAGGGTTTAGCGTTCAATGTTTTTAAAGTTCAGGGCTCTAAAGTCCAGTGTTTGAGGGTTCTAGGTGTATGGTTCAGGGTTCTAGGATTCAAGATTCAGGTTCATAGTTCATGGTTCAGCAGTTTAGGGTTCAGAGTTTTAGGGGTCATGGTTCTAGGTTTTGAGAGTTCAGGGTTCTAGGGTGGAGTGTTCCAGGGTTCACTTTTTAATGTTACAGTGTTAAAAGGTGAAAGGGTTCAGAGTCCAGGGTTTGGGTAAAAGGTTTGGGTCTCGATTTCAAGGTTCAGGGTTAGGGTTCCAAGGTCCAAGGTCTAGGATTCAGGATTCAAGGGTTCCAAGGTTCCAGGATTCAAGGTGCAGGGTTCAGGATTAAGGATTAAGGATTAAGGATTAAGGATTAAAGTTTAGGGTTTAAGGTTGTCGGGTTTAAGGGTTTCAAGGTTTAGGGTTCAGGGCTTAAGGTTTTCAAAGTTCAAGGTTCTAGGTTCCAGAGTTCAAAGATTTAGGGATCCAGGGTTTTAGAGTTGAGGGATCTAGGGTCAAGAATTGAGTGTTCAAGGTTTTAGGGTTTAGGGTTCTAGGGTTAAGGGTCCAAGGTCCAAGGTCCAAGGTTTAGGGTGCAGGGTTCAGTATCTAAGGTTTAGGGTTCAGGATCCAGGATCCAGGGTTCAGGGTCAAGAGTTCATGGTTTTAGGGTCAAGTTTCTAGAAATTCTAAGGTTCCAGGGTTCAGCATTCAAGGGTTCAAGAATCAAGGTTCAGGGTTCAAGGTTGAAGGGTTCAGCATTCAAGGGTTCAAAATTCAAGGTTCAGGGTTCATCGTTCAAGGTTCAGTGTTCAAGGATTTTAGGGTTTAGGGTTTAGAGTTTTAATTTCAAGGAATTGACCGTACATAGCTCAAGATTTAGGGTCAAGGTTCTAGCGTCCAAGGTCCAGGGTACAGGATTTAGAGTTCTAGTGTTTAAGGTCGAGTGTTCAGGGTTACGGTTTCATGGTTCCTGGGTTCTAGGGTTTACAATTTAGGGTTTTATAGTTACAAGGTTCCAAGGTTAAGGGTTATGGGTTCGAGGTTCAGGGTTAAGGGTTTTAGAGTTTAGGATTCATAGTTCCAGGGTTCAAGGTTCACGGTTCTATGGTACATGGGTTTAGGGTTTGATGTTCCAGGATCTAGGGTTTAAGGTTCATAGTTTAGATTTTAGTGTTTTAAGGTTTCGGGTTTAGGGTTCCAAGGTCTATGGTTCTAAGGTCAAGCGTTTAGGGTTATGACGTGCCACGTTAACAGAAAACACGACACGAACGGTTGATAATAACAGAAAAAGCAAACAAATCTACAATCATACTCTTGAATCCCTCTTGCATGAAGTGAGGAATATTTCAGCAAGTCACTAATTTGACAACTAGCAACGAGATGATAAATTTCTCACACACACACGGATATTACTCACCAAGAGGAATGAAAGGGTGTTTGGAGAAATTCTCAACAATTTGAATCAAGCAAATGCTCTGGATATTATGGGTTCAACAACCCAACAAAATATGCTAAGGAAGGCTTATATAGCCTCTAAATTACATCCATCACGTTTTGCTCAAGCCTAGCTAACATAGGTTAATAAAAAAGTATGCTGGAAAAGTAAAAAGCAATGTGAATGCTCCCAAACGGTTTTCTCTTCTTGAATGCTTGTAGGCTGCATGTCCAAACGTGATTAGAGGAGGTGCAGAAGATAAGTGTGAAAACTTATCACTTAAAGGCTGCAAAGATGGTGGGCTTGTAGAGATTTTGTTGAGATCTCCTTGGATGAGGTGAAGATGATAAAAGTTGAAGTCTTATCATTTGGGGACTGGAAAACATGATACATGGGGTTGAATGGCTGCAAAAATGGTGGGCTTACATGGGCTTTGCTGAGATCTCATTGGAAGAGGTGAAGGTGATAAAAGTTAAAGTCTCATCACTTGTTGGCTGCAAGAAAACGTGATTGATTGGACACCAAAGAAGAAATGGGTTTTGCCAGCTTTGCTCTCATGCTATTGTCTTCAAAAATGGCTGGGCAAAAAAATGTATAATAGATTTATCAAGGGCGGCTTGGTTTGGCCTCCAACGTGCGCAACAATCTGAGAGTTTGGTCGGGCCGATTATCTTGTTGTCAAGTTATCAAATGATATGACAATTCTTTGTCCTCCAAGGAAACTTTTTTCTCTTCAATATTCTCAAAATGTTTACCTACAAAACGAGCAAACAAGTTAGTTAACTTTTGGGCTTGGCTCCTTGTGATGACTTTCCTCGAGCTTTCTTCGATCGGTACTTCAGATTGTGCCAAGCGTGACATGTCATCCTCTGCGGGTAGTTTATGATTTGTCCACAAATCCAATATGGGTTGCTCCTCACTGGTTCCTTCTTCATGAACATAGGGGGACAGATCTTGTACATTAAAAGTGGCTGAAACTTCATACTCTCCAGGTAACTCCAATTTATAAGCGTTATTGTTAACTCATTCCAACACTTTGAAGGGTCCATCGGCCCTAGGTAGTAGTTTTGATTTACTGAGGTTGGGAAACCTTTCCTTTCTCAAATGTAGCCACACAAGATCTCAAGTATTAAATACTACCTCTTTTCTGCCCCGATTAGCTTGTTTGGCATATGATTCATTCTTTCTCTTTATGTTCTTTCTTACTTGCTCATGAATGGCTTTCACTCATTTAGCCTTTTTCAACTGCATTAGGATTCACAACATCCTTCATGGTGAGAGGGATGAGGTTCATTGGGGTGTGAGGGTTAAAGCCATATACTACCTCAAATGGAGTCTTTTGAGTGGAATTGTGAAAACTCCTATTGTAAGCAAATTCTACAAATGGGAGTTGAACATCCCAATCTATAAGCTTCTTGCTAACAATTCCCCTTAAGAGCGTTCCCAAGGTTTTATTAACCACCTCAGTTTGACAACCGGTTTATGGGTGGAATAAGGTGCTAAATAATAATTTGGTTCTGAGCTTCTTCCATAACGTCTTCCAAAAGGTGCTAAGAAATTTAGTATCCCTATCTGAAACAATTGTCCTTGGAATACCATGCAAGCGTACCACTTCTTTGAAGAATAATTCAAAAACACGGTTTGCATCATCGGTTTTAGCACACGCTATAAAGTGAGCCATTTTTTAGAATCTATCAACTACAACCATAATTGAATCCTTTGACCGAGCTGTACGGGGTAAACCAAGCACGAAATCCATGCTCACTTCTTTCCACGGCATATTAGGAATAAGCAAAGGTAAGTAGAGCCCTTGATGTAGGACCTTACTCTTAGCCTTCTTGCACACAATGCACCTCTCTAATACTAGGTGCACACCTTTCAAAAGATTTGGCCAATAAAAATGTTCCTTCAAAGCTTCAAAGGTTTTCTTCTCCCCAAAGTGGCCAGCAAGTCCGCCACTATGTGCTTCTCTAATCAACGACTCTCTTAGGCTAATGTTAGGTATGCAAAGCCTACCTCCTTTGAAAAGAAATCCATCGGTCACATAATAACAAGTCACAACCCCTTGCTTACATTTTTCATAAATTTGACCAAAATCCACGTCTCCTTCATAAACTCCTTTTATCCAATCGAAACCAAAAAAATTAGTGCTTAGTTCTGTAAATAATACATACCTTTTCGAGAGTAGATTGGCTACAACGTTCATCTCTCCCTTCTTGTACTTGATTATATATGGAAATCTCTCCAAGAATTCGACCCATTTAGCATGTCTTTGATTGAGTTTGTGCTGGCTCTTAATATGTTTTAGAGCTAAGTGATCGGTATGGATTATGAATTCTTTTGGAAGCAAATAATGCTGCCACATCTCTAAAGCACTTATCACCGCATAAAATTGTTTATCATAAGTTGAGTAGTTCAAAACTACCCCCTTCAGCTTTTCACTAAAATAGGCCAAAGGTTTGCAAGGTACTAAGGTTTCCAGGGGTATCGGGTGTCTCAGAAAAGGTTTGCAAAATCAGCACAACCTCAACAACAGGGAAAAGAGTGGCAAAATCAAAGGGGAACAAAGCGGCAAAATGAAGACCAACTGGATAATGACAAGGGAAAACGAGTTCAAGGACCTCCTCAGAATGGTGTATGCTCAAGATGTGGGAAAAGACATTTTGGGAAATGCATTGCTGGCACATGCCAATGTTTCAAATGCAAGGAGATGGGACATATGGTGAAAGATTTCCCCCAAATGAAGAAGGAGCAACCAAAGGATAATCCCCGAGTATACGCCATGATCAAGCCAGAGGATGATGAGCAACGTGGAGTTGTTTCAGGTGCACTTATAATCAATAGTGGGCCTGCATATACATTGGTTTATTCTGGTGCCACACATTCATTCATATCGATTGCGTTCATGGTCAAACTCAATTGTTCACCATTGATAGCTGAACATTTTTATGATATGATGTTACCGTCTGTCGAACGATTGCATCTCAATTATATTCTACATAGTTGTATGATTGCATCTCAGAGAATGATGTGTTTTAAAAGTTTAGTTTTGTTAAATGATGCAGTGTAAAGATGTTTATTATGTATATTACACTTTTTGATTAAACTATATGTTATATGAGATTTGCGGTCTTTTATTTGATTGATATTTTGATTAACAATGTCTTATTTCAAGTAAATGTCGAATTTACTACGATTTCTAATTAAAGTCTTCCAGTGTGTTTTCACGAAAAAGAATTCAAGAGAAACATTTTTAAAGAAAGAAAAGTTTTACCGCAATTATTTTTAAGTAAAGTTTTAAGGGGTGTGACAGAATTGAATTTAAAGTCTGCTGATGAACTGTAGTAGACAATGTAAGGGTTATTTTTGTTCCTTAATCATAAGAATTAGAGTTCTATAACTTAGGTTATGGCTGTTGTAAGTTAGGTAGAAAACAAGGTAAGTTCGAGAAATTCTAATGTAAGCATAGTTGTGATGTTAAGGTTGTTTGGAATCAAGTAAAGAAGGTAAAGGAATTAAGGAGTATTTTGCAGCTTGGAATCCAAGTGAGTGAATCTTGCATGTCCTTGGCCCTTCGAGGACTACATCACAAAGAGCAGGATTAAGGTTGTATAATTATAAACAAATAAAAGTGAACACGAATTAGGTACGATTATGGATAAGTATAATAAGAATACTTTGTTTGAGGTGTATCGCATTGTGCAATGGCCCAAGTGTTTGGGTTTGATTGGTGTTTGTTTGACATTGTTTAATGATTGCTAGGTTTAAGTAAAGTAATGAAATAGGTTTATGTTAAGTATGCTTAAGAGATAACAATTATTTTCATTTGGAGACGTTTGTTTATGTTGATTGGGAGATGTTTTATGCATCCTTTATGTTTATGTTATGAATGTCACATTGTGCACATGTGCCATTTCATGCATCATGTCCTACATAAAAAACGAAAAATATTTTCTATGCATGTTTTCAAATGTCACCCAACCGAATGACTAGGGTGGGATATGAGGAACTCATTAGTGTAACCGTTGTTGGATCGAGATTAACCTAAGTGGGGGGGTGAATTAGGTTAATCCAAATTTTTCGATGTTTAACTCAATTCGTGGAATATATTCAATTTCGNCTTGGCCTCTTGAATTGCTGTCATTTTAGGTTGCCAAGCTGGTGGAAGAACTCGAAGTACTTTTCGCACGCACTCCTTGAACCTTTGCCTACGTCCGTGCTCCAAGGGTTCTCCTTGAAGATTTTTCAGTCTCGAACCTTCGAGCTCACTATGATTGACTTACGGGTGTCAATCAAACCTTTACAACAATGACTCTTCTTTATAAGAGGCGTCACCCTTTTTTTTTTTCTCTCGGTTCTTTCAATTACAAGAGATTTGCTGAATTGCGGTTATGAAAACCGACTCTCTCAATCACAAGTTAAATGAACAAGTGAGGGTATAAGGATTGAGAGAATGAGATTGCTCAGAAGAAATTTCGGCTTGACCTTTTTTTTTTCGTCGCTGCAAAAAAAGTGTTTTCTGTCCAAAATCAGCTTCATATTTATAGCGTCGTTGTAGTTCGGTCGACATATCTTCTGTACCGGTCGACATAAGAACTAGCCATTGAAGTCTTTATTTTTCATAACGTTGCCTATTCGGTCGACATAACTACTGTAGCGGTCGACATAAGTTGTTCTCGGTTGCTAGGTTCGGTCGACACAAGTTCGTCTATGTATTCTCGAACAACTTTGACGCTTGACTTCTCGTGCTGATCATCGGTCGACACAAGTATACTTCGGTCGACACAAAGTTCCCTCTAGAATATCTTCTGTCGACACAACTTGCTTCGGTCGACACATTCTTCGTTCTGGAGCATGTTCGGTCGACATATCTTATGTTCGGTCGACATAATATTGGTTCTGGAATATATTCTGTCGACACAACTTGCTTCGGTCGACACAATCTTTCCTCTGGAACATGTTCGGTCGACATATCTTATGTTCGGTCGACACAAGTTAGCCGTTTCTGAATTCTAAACTTGCTGCAACACTAAGCACACCATTTTAAAACATACCATACCCTTTGTCAAGGGTATATCTCAATTGAAACTTAGTGTATAACATTCATAACATATTCATATAATTATTCTTTTGAGTTTAACTTATAACTTACCCAAATTGTTCATTAATCATCAAAAACAAAGCGGTTGGTTTAATTAACCTTTAAACCCAACAAGGTGGACTACTTCTAGTTCAGCTTGAGTTAGTCCACTTTCAATGTATGATTGGTGCGTCTGATCTGTGGGCTCGTCTCTTGATAAATATCCTCCAAAACTAGTCAAATTCCTTCTCATGGTCTTGATGAGAGGCCATCGGATTGAGTTTCGTAAAATGGTCTAGACGTCGGACCAAGGTGGGTTACTGCCACATGTCATGTGTCCTATGCCCTGTCTCGACCAAGCACCTGCGTTTGCTCATTTATCTTATCTTAGTTAATGAAGTGTCTTTCCAATTTTTTAAGATCTAAAAATTGGGTAAAACTTGACCGTATGACCCTTGAATCAATGGATTTTGAAAAAATAACTCCATGATGTCTGATGATGAAAAACTCTTAATGTTTGATTTGTGGGTGGTATGTATAGTTGATTTTCAAAATTTCCAACATCCCTGATTCTCGTCAAACTATTACACGGAATTCCAATCTTTCTTTCTCACCCTTCATGATTAATTGTTTTTACACTCAGAAAGGGAAGCCGAATATTATGTTCTTCGAACTTTAAGCCTAGGAAATGCAAACCTTTTTGAAGGCACCATTTTGTCGAAGCTAAGACTCAGCTAAACCTATTTTGTTAGAAATACTGTTGGCAATTGTATTTGTTGATAATGCCCTCATATTGGTTTTTTTATTTGTAGCTTAAAATCACTTTGAAGAATTTAATGGTATTAGCCAAATTTAGTTTTTTCACCTGACATGGTGGAAGTAATATATGTATCTTCCATAAACCAGAGTTATTCTGTATTGCATGGTTCATCTGATCACTAATGATTTTTTAGGACAAAAGGGAGCTTTTATGAGCCTTTCTTTGTCAAGAAACTCAGCATATATTCAGGTAGGAAAAAAATTACAAAAAGAGTGGATAAGAAGTCTTAAAACAAACAAAGGAAAGAAATACTTTCTATATACGGTACAAAAAACTGGCCACTTCCCAGTGAATAATTGTTTTGATCTTTTTGTGTTCTTTCTTTTCTTTTAGATTCTTTTTAGAGTTTCTTTCTTTTTTTTTTCTTTCTGTTAGAATTGTGAAATATATTAAAATGATTATACTATGGCTTTTGCTGCAAAGTCTAAGTTTAAGAGATCAACGACCTATTAAAGAAACAATTTTTTGGCCTATTTCGAGCAGTTCACTTGGGCTTTTCTGAGTTTAACTTGATGCTATGACTCATTAGTTGTATGAGGATTTTTTTGGTTCAATTCAAGATTACGTTCATTTGTTCTTTAATCTTCTTTTCCCATATGCAATTGTAATTTTGTTTATATACCGTACCCCAATCTTTATGCGATAGTGAATTCAATAACAAATTTATACATTGGAAAGTTAATTTGCATGATCATGTTACGGACCGCTTTATCGGGAAACATTATTCTCGTCGAGTTTAATTATCTTTTTCGTATTTCATTAAGTTAAGGGTCAGTCTAGTCTTTGTCTCCTTAAGTCTTTGAGCCTGTTCGTGTTTGGGTCTTTTCGTATTCGAGCCTGTTCGTATTTCGTGTTGGGTTTAATTATCCTGTTCGTATTTCAATAGGCTAAGAAAGCCTATTTAAAGGGGGGGTTATCCCTAAGTAAGAGGCATCAATCAAGTACTCTTTCTTTTCCTAAGTATTTTGTTCTTCTTTCTTCCCGAACTCTCTCTCGCCTCCCTATGGCAGGAAAAGGGGTGTCTACACGATCCAAGGGCAGACTGCCTGAAGAAGGTCGTAACAGATCAAGACAGTGGTTCACTCATTTATTGCCTTAATTTGTTGTAGATTCGTTCAAGATTCTTAAAAATTTAGTGTTGCTTATTATACTGCTAACTTAGAATGTATAATTACTTCAGGCCACCTGGAAACAACCTCTATAAGATGTCTTGTTAACAGTATTTCTCGATTCATTCATCTGGTTTCTTCTCAGACAATAAAGTTTATATCTATCTAAGAAGATTACAAAGATATGGTCGGTGTACTAAAGCTATTGAACCCTGTACTTGATGATGTCGTTGATTATAATATTATTTCAGATGATTTACTTTGCAAAGAACGTGAAGTATTGGATGTTGTGGTAAATGAGGCTCGAGAGTTTATGGAAAACTGGGGACCAAAGACGAGCAAAATTTGCAGGGTAAGTGAACTTTTAGATGCAAATTTCAATTTACTTGGTTCTTAGTGTAGGTATAATCAAAGTGGAAAGTTACTTCAAGCCAATTTCTAGAATTGAATTTGGAATCCAATACTTGCTATCGAGAAAAAAATTCTCGTATCGTTTATATTTTTCTTTTTCTCCGTGAATGCATGCCAGAATTGACAATATTTAATGACTTGCAATTTATAGGTTCAATTATGGTTCGTATGCATCATTTTGGGTTTAATTTGTTCGCCTTTTATTTCCAGGTCTTGCATAGTGATTCATTGTTGTTGAAAATTCGAAATTTTTTGCTAGAAATTTGTCAGATACTCTGTAAATTGTTACATTCATCTCCATCTAGTTTAAGTTTAACAGCTGTTGAGGTTTGCAAATCCTTTTTGTCTACCTAGCTATTCTGTAAATAATATTCTGCCATATTTTTTTCTTACTTTTTTGGTACTTCTATTGTTTTTTGAGAGGTTATCTCTCCGGTTTTTATTGTTCACATTGAATCTGATTGTTGATCCATGTTATACTTCCTCAGCGCTGCCTGCCAAGCCTTCAAGTTTTATCGAAGCCAGAAAGAACATCCGAGTATATGAAAGAGGCTCTAAGAAGACAAGGAGATGAGAATAGCCAAAGCACCGAACACTTTGAAAAAATCGTTGAGCTTTTATGTTTGAAATCAAGTCTGGAACTTTTGAAGGAGAGCGTTGCTGTGGAAAAAGAGAGGATGAATGCCCATGCCAATGAAGCAAATAGAGAAACAAGTCCAATGGACCAAATTGTAGCTTTTATTGGCATCATACGCGATTGGATGGCTAGAACTGATCAGTGCCAGGGGATTATTCAGGTTCCAGTTCCTCCATATTTTTGATGTTCTTTATCGTCAGAGTTGATGTTGGATCCTGTGATTGCAGCATCAGGCCAAACATATGATAGATATTCCATTAAAAAATGGCTTGGTAATGGGCTAACCCTATGCCCGACAACTCATATGGTGCTCTCTCACACAAATCTTACTCCTAATTATACTGTCAAGGCCATGATAGCGGATTGGTGCGAGGAAAATAATATAAATTTGCATTACTTGGAGTGGAATTTCATTTCTATCACATCTCCACCTATCATTGTATTAGAGCGAGATTCGATCCAGACTGATAGCCGTTTTTTTTTTAAACGACAACAGGAGTCCGAAGTTGACATGGCAGGAAATGGAAAGGATAGGTATAAGAGAAGCAGATCCCTTCAAAATTCAACTGCAGGCCGTGATGTATTGACGACAACTTCCCATGTCCATCACTTGATTGTTGACCTCAAGAGCCAAAGGAAAGAAGTGCAAACTAATGCTGCCAAAGAATTACGGCTTCTGGCAAAAGGACAATATGGAAAATCGTGTGATTATCGGAAAATGTGGAGCTGCTGTGCCTTTACTTTCACTTTTATATTCAAAAGTAAAGTTAACACTGGAGCATGCTGTGACTGCTCTGTTAAATCTTTCCATTGATTTGAATAATAAAGCAATGATAGCTGATTCAGAAGCTATAGAACCACTTATTCATGTTCTGAAGACCGGAAATGAGGTGGCCAAAGAGAATTCGGCAGCTGCTCCATTCAGCCTTTCTGTATTAGAAGAATACAAGGCAAAAATTGGCCGTTCTGATGCGATTAGAGCTTTGGTGGACCTTCTGGGTTCAGGAAGTCTTAGAGGAAAGAAGGATGCTACCACTGCGCTTTTCAACTTGTCGATTTTTCATGAAAATAAGGCTCGAATTGTTCAAGCTGGTCAACTTGTCGATTTTTCATGAAAATAAGGCTCGAATTGTTCAAGCTGGAGCGATGAGATGCCTTGTCGAGTTCTTAGACCTGTCAAGTGGGATGGTGGACAAGGCTCCCGCTCTGCTAGCTAATTTGTCGACCATTTCAGAAGGGCGTTTGGCAATTGGGCGGGAAGGGGGTATTCCATTCTTAGTTGAAATTGTTGACATTGGATCCCCTAGCGGTAAGGAAAATGCTGCCTCCATACTCTTACAGCTATGCCTTTATAGCTCCAAGTTTTGTACTTCGATAATGCAAGAAGGCGCAGTTCCACCTTTGGTTGCCCTATCCCGGTCTTGGACTCCTGTTGAATAAATTAAATGTTATTTAGTGGGGTTTTAAATTAGAAGTTTAAAAAATGAAAAGCCAAAAGTTATTTAGATGAAAGGTCATAAGTTATGTAGTTGAAAGGCCAAAAGTTTAGAGTTTTTATGGTCATAATTAGGTTTTATTATTTCAATTACTATAAGGGTTTGCTAACCCCTATAAATAGGATTGTCATCTCTTTATAAAATTGTCTTGCTTTTGATCAAATAGAGAGTGTGTCTTCTTCCATTGGTATTTTCCTTCTTCAATTTAGTTTTATTGTTCTTCACTTTGGTATTTGCTTTTTCCTTCATCCTCGTGCAAAAGAAAAGGTTCTTAACTTCTGGGCTTCATTATCTGGTTTTTGAAGTTTAGTTCTTCAATTTTCTTAATTTTCATAGTTGTAAAAATATTGACATAAAGTGTTAATGAATCGTGTTAGTCTGTTTGGAGAGTGATAAAAAGACATGGGAACTATGCAGGCACAACAGCTTCTCAGCCACTTTCGGAATCAGCGGGAAGGAGGATCTGGGAAAGGAAAATCATGAAAGGATCATTTCTATTGATCCGATATAAGTTCTTTATGGCATACAATTCTTTTTGGGATTGATTGGCCAGTGGGTTGTGGATCAAGTGAGGTAGTTTCCTTTGCAAGGAAGATTTATTTGATTTTTTTAGGTTGAGCGCAGCATAGCTTTCCAAATTTCAGCTTTTTGTTTTTGCATATATCGTGTAAATATGTGATGATATGAGAGTCTGTCAACTGCTCCCGGTTTTGATAATATATAGTACTGTCTGGAGTGCAATTTCTTTATTCATATGCTCTCTCCTTCCTCTCTTTCGACTGTCCAATTTTTGTTGTTAGATAAAATGGGTTAAATGCCGTAGCCTCTTCTGTTTCTTTTTCCGAAATAAATAATATCTTGTTGCTTTAAGTATAAGCATATTCGTTTTATTATTTGAGTTCATCAAGATGGGAATAGCGAGGTTAGTCACGATGTAACATTCTTGAGTGCTACCACTTGTTAAGTAAGCATGTGAACTGATTTATAAGTTAAGCATTTCTCATTATTTCAAGCGATGTGGAGCTGAGTCTTCTCTCCCTCGGCTCAGTGGGCGACAGCTTTCTGAGTTTTGTTTCTTTACCTTAAGGGGGATTATCGCCGCTTAGTAGTATCATGTAACAAATAAGCCATGCATGTAGCAAGTGGTTGGATCATCTATCTTATTATTACATGTTCTAGAGTTTACTCATCATTGGATCTGTCCAACATGTAGAAAAATAATTAGACATGAAATACTATCTTCACGCGCTGGTGTGCCTGCACAAGTATGGTCAATCTTGAAGTGGGTCAAAGCCCAATTTAGCAAATTCATTGCTTCTGAGTTTGTTCTTGATGTCTCAAGGGACCAAACTTCATGCATATACTCTACTTGTACTTTCTTGATCCCCAAAAGTTGTTCTTCCTTGAACCCCAACTCGCTTTAGAGTGAAAATATCTGGTCGAGTTGCTAGAAAAAGGCCAAGAATAACAAACAAGTGCTCGTGACAGAACTGAAGAATCAAATGTAAGTCGTTGCCGTTAAAGTTTATGTTTTCTGTATTAGCATCGGGTGGTTGATTTATGTGGATACCTTGTGATTTGGCTCAGAGGAATGCCAGGGGGATTTCCTAATAAATTAAAAAGGGTGTTTTCGCCGGAGCTTGATGTCCATTTTCATCATACGGGAGAAAACTTGACCAACTCGTGCAAAATTGACTTGACCGACTTGTGCGAAATTGACTTTTGGATTTCTCTGAAAGTAAATATTTTATGTAGTTCCTCCACGTCAAAATCACAAGTTGTTTTAAAAAATCATCCTTTAGAGATGATCGATTACTGAAACCTAATGGCAAGGGCTTACATAATGTTTGAATCAAACTGAACTGCCCGACTCGACTATACACATTGGTTCACCATTGTCTTCCGTCTTTTAACTGGCTACGTTTTCCTACAGGTCAAGATATTTAAGCAAATCAATAGAAAGATGAATTAGAGTTTGGAAATTTGAAGTTTTATCAAGCATCTTTCTTTCTCTACTATTTGCTCCATAGTTCGAAAGCTAATTATCACAAGATACCTTATAGCTAGAGATGTTTTTTAAATAATTGCACTTTCAAATATGTTTTTTTAAATATCATCTTAAACTTTTAATTATATAAATTGTACTTCAAACTATGAGTATATTTTCAATCGATACTTCTAGCTTTAGAGTTTTATTAATAAACATCTTGATTTTAAATTTTTGTTTATTCTACATTTTCTTATGAACTAAGTAAGAATTTTTTTTGCTCTACTTTCTCCCTTTCGATTGCCTTAATCAGCAATGATAGAGTAGACTGAAAAAGTTTAAAATTAAATTATAAGAAGAACATCAAATAACTTAAATTTGACGATAAGGTATCGAATGCTAGATACTGTTTCATTATTTTAGTCATACATTTCCCTTTTTGAATTATTATAAACTATTTACAGAATTTCTTAATTTGGTTTTCTCTCAATTTGTGTTTTTTGGTTCCGCATCATGCCACCACATCATTCTAGGCGTTAAAAGCTTCATAACACAAGATGATATAAACCGCATAATTTTACCTATTTTCAATAAGTTTTTGGTCTATATTAAATTTTGAGAATGCTAGATTTACTTTGTTATTAAAGTTTTTTTTTTTTACACGTTAACGTATAAATTACAAATAACATATTAAACTATAATTATTGTGTCATTACATTTATTGTACGAATTACGTTTTGACTCATAAATATTATTCTTAAACTTTTATTAATGAGCTAAATAATTATCTTATTTATTTATCTATAAGTGATGATAATTACTACAATAATAAATGATCGTAGAAGATAAATATAGGTAAATAAAACATAATTTTCTTGCTTGACTATTGTATAATTATAAGGTATCTTAAAATTGTTTAGGCAATCCGAGTGTGGCCACAAGAAACAAGACATGAGAACAAAAAGGTCAATGCAACTCTTTATAATTCAACTAAGTTTTAAATCGGTATAATTTTCAAATTAATAAAATAAAATAGGAAGTTCATTCAATTGCGTATTTCTTGAATGCAAACAGTTACTAAGACCGGCTCGCCAAGTAATCTTAATTACTAGATGCAAATGCTAGGCGCACATCATTTTACGGCCATTTCATGTCGAGATTAAAATTGCCATGGAGAATAGTTAACGGCCATTGATCACGGACCTTCTAACCAAGTCCTTAGGTCGGCTCGGTTTTGCGAGGGTTCTAATTGAAGTTGACATTTCTAAGGAGTTGATTAGAGAGATAAAAATAAGCATTCCGAATGGAAATATTATCACTCAAGAGGTTCATTATGAAATTGAACCTGACTGGTTTTGTACCTCTTGCTCCTCCATTGGCACAATTTTGAGCACTGCAAACATAAACTTAATACCATTGATCCCACTGTTCCTACTCCTTCCGCTGAAAAAGAAACTTATGATCCTCATTCCCTCCCTCCTTCTCATCGGGCTAATACCTCGCATGGAGTCATTGATGATGTCTTGAATTCTATCAAGGAATTATTGGGCCTCCCCCATCCCGATTGCTCGTTTTTTGGACAATCTTCTTCCTTTATTTCCTCGGAGGATAAAGACTGTTTTGACTCCAAATCCCTTGATTCCATCCCCGATTCCAGCATTCCCTTCACAAAAATGTCTACCCGATCGAAAGGGAAATCAAAAGATCAGATACCTACCCTCTCTACCAAAGTCTTGGGCAAGCGACATACCTCTTCCAAAAAGGACATGATTAGGGCTAAAGGGGTAACAGATCTTTGCTGCTTCTTTCACTACAAACCGAATCCAACCACCACCTCCTCTTCTCTTGCCCCTTCTCCAACTTGGTTTGGACTATCATAAAATCAAAATTTGGTATACGAAGATCCCTAAGTACCCTAAAAAGGGCTTTCAAATGGACAAAGAAGGAACATAAAGTAGATCACAGAAAAGCCAACTTGATGAAAATCATTCTTGCCACCACTGTTTACTACATTTGGAACGCTAAAAATGTCAAATCTTTTGAGGGGAAGTCATGGTTGGCTCGGGTTGCTTAGCTCTGTTTCGGTGGATAAAGCTACTCTCTTGCTTGCTCAGATTGCTGCCTTTTTGCTTCCTCATGCCTCCAGCTATTACTGGCTCTGAATTTTCCCCGCTATTGGTGCTGGCCATTTTGTGCTCCTCCCCGCGGTGCTTCCTTTTTGCTGCCTATGAGTCGCTACCCCCTCGGCTTGCCTCGGGCTGCTGATGCTGTTTTGTTTTTGGTGGTTGCCGCTGCTCTCTTGCTTGCTCGGATTTGCTGTCACATTAGTTGCCGCTGCCTTGCCTCCAGTTTTTGCTTGCTCTGATTTGATCCCGCAAATGCTGCTGGCCATTTTGTGTTCCTCCCTGCGATGGTCTTTTTGTGGCCTATGGGTTGAGCTGATTTCTCTGCTTTGCCATTATTTTTGTGTCTGGCTTGATTGTTTATTGTCGGCTTTTTGTTAGTGAGGGCTTATCTTTGTGTCTCCCTTCTCGGGCCTTTTGTAATTTGGTAAGTCAGCATGTTGGCTTTCCGATCGTGTTTTTGCTCTTCCTCGTTTTGAGATTGAGTTGTCCGTGGAGGTGATTCTGGGTTGTAGATTTCCCCCCGGCTCCTCACTCTGGATTTTGCTTATCTGTAATTCTTTGTTGCTTTTATTTTATTTACCTAAAACCAAAAAAAAAGAATTTCAGACCACTGTCATTTTTCCTGTTCTTTCTACAACTTCTATGTTCTCCAATACAACATTAAATAAATTAAAATCCATCTTGAATTGATAAAAACCCCTAAAAAATCTTGTTCTATCTCTCATGCCCACTGTCTACTGAAATTGAATGAAGAACCCCTAAAAGGTGCAAGTGGATGGTAAGAAAAAAAACCACGAAACTGAATCACAAATCACAGGCGTTTCCGGCTTCAAAGACTCATCCATCACTCGAAACATCAAGTACCCATAGCCTAACTGCCAAACTCGAATACCAAACAGTAAAATTCTTCCATTTCCCAGTCCAATCAACTGCAGCCAAGCTCATTCTTCCATTGGTGGACGGGTGCTCGATGATCGACAGGGAAGTCTTGCACCAGATCTCGTGGAAGCACTGATATACATGAAGAGCTGGAGCGATGTCGTTACCATAGACCGACAACGAGAGGATGCTTTAACGTAGGAATTAAAAAATTTGGAATTCGAAAACTATTAGTTTTTTAAGTTTTAAACTATAATTTTATGTAATTTTTTACACCTATAATTTTTTGATATTTTGCATGTGAGTACCAACTTAGTTGAGATTTATCTAATATGTAGTGATGCAAATGTCAAAATTTTGTGTAAAATTTAATTTTTCAATGATATATAATTTCTTTGAATAATAATAAATATATTTCTTATATTAAATATTCTAATAAAATATTTACATTACATTACTAAGTGTTAATTATTCATCAAATTTTTGAATAATATAATACAAAAAAATTTAGAAACCTAAATATAAATTAAGGTTATTTACTTATGTTAGGCTCGTTTAGACTCTACCTGCTCAGGTCGTTTAGGCTCGACCGGCTCGGCTCATTTAGGCTCAATCGGCTCGGCTTGTTTAGGCTCGTGGTTTGTGAGCTGACTCGAACCAAAAAAAATTTAATAAAGCTCGAGAGACTTAGCTTGATTAGGCTAGACAAGCTCAACTCGATTAGGCTCGACAGGCTCGACAAACTCGACGAGCCGGATCGAATGCTAGGTCTAACCGCGCCTCTTAGGTCAATCAAGTGAATTATGGAGAAGAGAAAGAGAAAATGAAAAAAATATGGAGAGAGAGAGAGAGGGAAGGTAAGCGCTTGATTCGAGAAAATTAATAGGAAAATGGGTCTCTCATTTAATTGGTTTGATTTTTTATTAATCTAATTTATTTTTATGGATTTTACACACATTGGTGCCCATTGATCCAACCGAATCCAGTAGCATATCAACAGGTTCTTTTCGTCTTATTTAAGTAGTACGAGTCTAGATAATTTTACGGCAATACCTAACAGATCACCTGTCACCACTCTCACGTTCCCTAGAATTTCTTCATCACTTCGATAACTTTGGAAAAACTAGGGTTTGTGCTCAAATAAGTCCTTTTCACAGGTACCCTGCCACTGTCCACTCCAGCAGGCATGGTGATGCGTACCGACTTTCCTTTTATAGACCAGGAGGGGTGGGAAGCTATACCCATTCAGATAAGACCGTCGGGTGTACGGTTACACCCGTCACTCGTAGTGCTTGACCAGAGGACGTTGGTTTGGGCCAAAGGATACAATGGCATTGGGATGCGGAAGCTAGGTCGCGGGATGGCCATCGTTCAAAGATGGTGAACATCGGATCGCTCGGTGATTGTTGATGGTGAATGGTCATGGAGGTTGACACGCATCGACGTAGGTTGCCGGAGGGACGTGCATGGTTAGACGCATTAGGGGACGCGTCGCATGGCGATCAATCACATTGATTGGCCATGGAGCGGTTGACGTGAGGGGTTTCAAGGTCTAGTGTCAAGGTCGAAACTTGTCGAGGGCCTGTTGCCCATGACCTTCTATACCTTTAGTTTTATTTCCTGTTTACTTGTTTATTTCCTTCTTTTTTTGTAAGAAGTGACTCCTCGACCACATAGCACGTTTACTCTTGTTGTAACTAATATGGCCCGGATTGGACTTTAGTGGGAGGGGCATGATCGCACAAAACCCCTACCAAATATTGTAATTTTACTAGTAATCAATGAATAAGCTCTTTGCAACACACTCTCTTTATTCGCACTATACTCATGACGCTCATATCAGATAAACTTGTATACTCATGACACTCATATAAGATAAACTTGTATACTCGTTTGCTCGTTAGACAAAAAGCCCGCTCTAACAACGTGGACACTCGGTGCCGTTGGAACACTCGTAGGCTAACCCATTGTGACCGTGATATTGAGTGTCGCACAACCTTTTGAAAGTAAGACCGTGACAGTTGGTATGAGAGCCTAGTTTGCTCAAATTGTGAGAAACAATGCCGAAGAAAGTTTCGATGGAAAGAATGAATTCCTCGTCTGAGCAACTTGAACGAATCCTCGAGTTGGAAGAAAGGATGTTAGAAATGCAAGAAATATCAGATGAGATTCGACTCTTAGGGGAGCGAATGAAGGAAATAGAAGATTTTCTTACTGAACTAGCTGTTGTTCACAACAAAATTGACGCAATACTGATTCATGAGTTGCTGGATCGCGTGGAAGCCCTTGAATCCTGACAAGAGAAGGGAATAGGGGCGGACACTAGAGAGAGCTCCAATAGAGCTATAGGTGTGATCATAGACCACATCGAAGACATTGATGCAGCTCATTCTCGTCTGTCAAAGGATGTTGGCCACCTAATTGGGAGTTTTAAAGAAATGTCTGTCAGACATTGATCGCCGAGATCAATGTGAAGTTGAACCTTACTTTGAGGGTCATACGTAATCAACCTCAAGTTCCCATTGTCGCCGAATTAAGCCGGGTTAAAATCCCCGAGCCAAAAGTTTTTTGGGGAGCTCGTGATCAAAGAAATGACAATTTCATCTTTGATATGGAACAATATTTCAAGGCTACAAGGACAAAAGAAGACTTTAAAGTGGCAATAACATCGATGCATCTGTCGAGTTCAATGCGTGCAGAATGCTTTAGGAACTAAAGCAAAATGGTAGCATTCGGGAATATGTGAACCAGTTCTCAGGCCTCTTGCTCAATATTAGGGATATGTGTGAGAATGACAAGATTTTCATTTTTATTGAAGAGTTGAAACCGTGGGCTAGAACAAAACTATACGAAAAAAGGGTGAAAATGTTTTAAGTGCCCTCGCTGCTGTTGAACGATTGTTTGATTACTTCAGTGAGAGTCTAGGAACAAAGAAGAGCACACCTAGTAGCTCTAACCCAACAAAATTCCAAAAGTCAAATACTGTATCGGGTGATAAGAAACCTTTGCCCTGAGAGAAGTTAATGAGGGACTGAGAAACTTTAGTAATCAAAGACCTCCTAATCGGCCTATGTCGTGCTTCTTGTGCAAAGGTCCCCATAGAGTGGCTGAATGCCCACACCGGTCAGCCTTTACAGCTTTGCAAGCTTCAATCTATAGTGACGACCCAGCTAGAAGACCAGTTGAGGAAGAACTGATTGAGCTTGATGAAGTTTGGACAGTGACCTTCTTGTCAATAGATCCGCAACAAATGGTGGAACTAAAGAAAAATCCTGACAAAGGGCTAATGTACATTGATTCATGCATCAATAACAAGCCTACAAAGAGCACAATGATAGACTTGGGAGCTACCCATAATTTCATCACGGAAAATGAAGCTCACTGCTTGGGCTTAAGGGTAGAAAGAAATGCTGGCAAAATAAAAACTGTCACTGCAAAAGCAATGCCAGTACTTGGCGTTGTGAGAAGGGTGCGGTTGAATCTTAGTTCGTGGTTTGGGTTAACAGACTTTGTTGTAGCACAAATGGATGACTGCGACCTTATAGCAAGGATGAAATTTTTTATAGAATACAGAGTCATCCCAATTCCATTAGCCAAATGCTTGGTGATCACAAGTAATACTCCAACAGTAGTCCTTGCCCTACTAAAACAACCAAACATGGGAAATACAAAGATGATATCCGCAATGCAATTTAAGAAAGAGTTGAAGAATAACGATTCTACTTATGTCCTTGTCTCGTCAAGTACCATCTAAGGACATGAAGAAACATAGACCATCAAATCGAGCAGACCCCGGGGTCCAAGCCTCCCGCAAAGGCCCCATACTGGCTGAATTGAGGAAACACCTAGAAAAATTACTAGAGGCAGGATTCATTAGGCCTGCGAAAGCACCTTTTAGAGTACTCATACTATTTCAAAAGAAAAAAGATGGTAGCTTGCGAATGTACATTGATTATCGGGCCCTTACCAAAGTCACAGTTCAAAACAAGTATCTGATCCCGCTCATCACAAATCTGTTTGACATGTTATATAAGGCCAAGTACTTCACAAAATTGGATTTATGATCAGACTATTATCATGTTAAAATTGCTGAAGGTGACGAGCCTAAAATGACTTGCTTGATGAGAAATGAAGCTTTTTTGTTCTTGGTAATGCGGTTTGGACTGACGAACACACCAGTAACCTTTTGCACTCTCATGAACCAAGTGTTCAATGAGTACCTTAACAAGTTTATTGTGGTATACCTCGACTACATTGTGGTGTACAGTGAGACCTTAGAGGATCTCAAGACCCATCTTTATTTGGTTCTTAAAAAGTTGAGAGAGAATCAACTATTTGTCAAGAAAGAGAAATGCTCCTTCGCTCAGAAGAGCATTGAATTCCTCGGCCATGTCATTGAACATTGTCGATTTCGTATGGACGTTGACAAGACAAGGGCTGTTAAGGAATGGCAGACCCCAACCTCTGTTACTGAACTGTGCTCTTTCCTCGGACTGGCTAACTATTATCGACTGTTTGTCGAGGGATTTTCAAAGAGAGCTGCTCCTTTATCTGAGTTGTTGAAGAAGGGAGTTCACTGGGAGTGGTCTGCTGAATGCGAGAAATCCTTCTTGGATCTCAAGAAAGCTATGATTCAGGAGGCTGTGCTTGTGCTGACAGATACCTTTGAAGTGGAGATGGATGCCTCAGACTTTGCATTAGAGGGTGTCTTGATGCAAAATGGGCACTCTCTAGCTTTTGAAAGTTGGAAGTTGAAAGAAGTTGAAAGAAGCTGCGAGGAGATACATCTCCTTCGAGAAGGAAATGCTGGCAGTGATACATTGTTTCAGGGTGTGGAGACAATATTTACTAGGTTCAAAATTCGTAGTGAAGACAGAAAATACTTATATTTGCCACTTCTTTGAAAAGCCAAAGCTATTGGTCAAACAATCACGTTGGCATGAACTGATCTCTGAATTTGACTTTCGCTTTGAACACAAGTATGGCCAAAGAAATAGAGTAGCTGATGCGTTAAGCAATAAAGCAGAGTGTGTGAGCCTTTGTTAATGTCACACATCCAAGCATGTAGAATAAATGGAGTTCTAAGGGACAACATCCGAGTTAATTTCCAAAATGATTCTGCTGCTCGCACCATCATTGAACTATTGAAAGAAAGGAAAAATTGGCAGTTTTGGATGGAAAATGACTTACTCTTCACCAAAGGAAGTTGTTTATATGTACCAAGTAGCAATAACTTGTGGCGTACTATCCTGAACAAATGTCATGACACTTTGTGGGCAGGCCATGCAAGTTGGCTGCGGACTTATGCCCTCTTGAAAAAAGGCTGGTACTGGCCTAAGACGAAATGCGATGTTATGCTGTATACGAAGACTTTTTTGGTGTGCTAGCAAGACAAGACTGAGAGTGACAAGATTGCTGGTCTTCTAGAACCATTGCCTGCGCCAAAGAGACCTTGGGAAAGCGTTTCCTTAGATTTTATCTCAAATTTTCCATATGCCAATGATTCAGAAGCCATACTAGTGATCATTGATCTTTTCTCAAAATATGGTACATTTATTGCCACACCAAAGCACTGTCCTGCCAAAGTTACGGCTCAACTCTTCTTCAAACATATAGTAAAGTTATGGGGAATTCCCCAAAGCATCATCAATGATTTAAATGGTTCATGGGGTCATTTTGGATGGAACTCTTTCGGCTACTTGGATTGAGCTTGAATATCTCCTCGAGCTATCATCCTCAAATAGATGGATAGACCGAATACTTCAACAGCTTGATCGAAGAATATCTTCGACACTTCATCAACATAAATAAGAAGAATTGGCCTAGTCTCCTAGATGTGGCTCAACTGTTAGAAGAGTTCTTCTACAAAAATGAGTCCCTTCGAGATTGTCATTGGGAGACAACCTGTGATGCCTCACACTCTGAAACAACCTTATGATGGGAAGGGTCCTAAAGCATTCAACTTCTCTAAGGAGTGGAAGCAGAATACAGAGCTAGCTCGGGCCTATCTGGAATGAGCTACTAAACACATGAAGAGACGGGCTGACAAGAATCAAAGACCTAGATTGTAACAACCCTCATTTTTATTTTAGAATTTATGACCTTAAGATTGAAGTGTTAGAGATTCTTTTTATTGGATGAATGCCGGTTAAATATACTAAAGGACTACCTTCAAGTAAGTTTCGGTTGACCCCAGGATCGAAGAGGGGTCGACACAATGAATAGTTTCGGTCAACCCCAGGATTGAAGAGGGGTCGACACAACATGACCTTTCGGTCGACCCAAGGATTGAAGAGTGGTCGACACAATACTTTCGGTCGACCCCAGGATCGAAGAGGGGTCGAAACAACTGAGACTTGCGGTCGACCCCAGGACCGAGCGGTTGACACAAGTCACTCTCGAGAAACACTTTCGGTCGACACAACAGACGAACGGTCGACACAAATGACTCTAGCGAATAGATTGGGTCGACACAATTGGACAAGCGGTCGACACATTCATACATGCCGTTGAAAATTCAGCCAGAACTTGGAGGAATCCGATTGGTGAACATAAAGGAAAGATTGATTTTTGTTTAATTAAGAGATAAGAAGGCATGGTCTGCCATTTCCGACCAGAACGACCTCTTCTCCCTATCTATTTACTCAGAGTTCTCACGTCTTGAAATGGGAGAGGGAGATTGAGAAAGAAAAGAAGTTCTATGAGAGAAAAACAGTGAGAAAGTGAAATATCCGTTGGGAGCGTTTGGTAGAAAACTCTAAGGTTCTCGTGGAAACTGAAGTTCAAGGTAATATTTTCTATCCTCTTAAGTTCTTCTAAGTTCAGTAAGGATAACATGATAGTAGTATTTGAATTGACGGATAAAAATTAAGGATTTCATGTAGATTGTTAGAAAATGAGTTAAGTATGGATGAAGTTAGAGTTCTGGAGATTCTGTCGAGAAGTAGTATGAATTAGAGTTTGTTTCCTTCATAAGAGTTAAAGTAGACTCTTAGAGTGATTTATAGCCATTAAAATCACTCAATTTGGAGCTACGTAAATCACTCAATTTGGAGCTATGTATGAAACGTTATGGATGTCGCAAGTCAGTGTACGGAAACTGGGGAGAGTTTGGGTCGACCGGTCCACTGTTTCCAGAGAAGTATGCTCAGTAATATGTCCCGATACTTTATGCTACGTTAGTTTTTTGAATTTGGTGTCTTCTAAGAAGTTATAGTAGACTCTTTAAGGAATAATTTGACACCCGTAGCATCACAAATGGATCACTATCGAAGAAGTTATGGTTGTTTGAAGTTAATGAATTATGTTACTTGTGTTTTAGGTTTTCAAGTTCAACAACATATTGATCAAGTTTTTCAATAAAGCTAAGGACCTAAGGTAAGTTAATGTTGCATATGATTGGCCCTAAGGGGACTACATTACAAAGATTAGGATTTATGATTTTGAAATATGCTGGATTGTTTGGGGTGTAATGCACAATACACCGACCTCAATTTATTTGAGGATATGTTTGTGTGCCTTGTTTGATGATTGATTAATTATTGGTGTTAGAATAAAGATGCATGTTTAGAATGCTTGCGATGTGTGAATTGTACATTTTATTGCATGGTTACATGTTCATGCATGTTAAATGTTCATGCATCATGGTTTTAAGAAAAATACGAAAATGATTTACATGCATGATTTTCATGATAATATGAAACGGGTCGTTGAAGGAGGAGCTCGAGTTAGACTGCATCGAGGGAGGCCAAATGGTGTCTACTCTCTCCCGTGGTACCTTCAACGATCAAATAATGAAAGAAATGAAATGAACGAAATGTACGTAAATAGTTACATGTTGGGCGGGGTTGAGTTTGGCTGTCCCGAGAGGTTGGACCAAATGGTGCTTACTCTCCCCTAGACGGTATTACCCACATTAACTGGACTGTTAAGTGAAAGAAAAGAAATGAAATGAAAGATATCGAAATCGCATTGTTTTCATAAAGCAGCAGATGCATGCAGGTCTCATGATTGTTTTATTGCTATAGATTAACTTACTGAGCATTAGGCTCATTAGATAAGCTTTGTAATGTAGGGATAAATGCTTGAGGTGGTGAAGTACGTCCATTGCTGGAGATTGTGGCTGTTAGTGCGATTTTGACCGGTGGGTGGCTCATGTAAATGGAAAGGTTTTGTTGAAAACTAATGTATAATATTATGTTTAGTTTACAACTGTTTTGTAATAACTTGGTCTTAATGTTAAAGTACAAGTATGTTTTGGTTACTTATTACGAATAAAATCGATTTTGATGAAGTTAAATAAAAGTCTTCCGCTTTATTTATCTCAAGGATTTCAAATTGATAAGTTTTACCTTAAAGTGTTTAAAGTGGGTACATCTGTAAAAAAAAAAATTTAATTAAGCAAAGGAAAAACCGGACGTTACATAGAGAGTTTAAGGCTAGAGACCTTGTTATGGTAAAGTTGTTGTCTGATCAACTTTGCTTTAGAGGAAAGTAGGACAAAAGACTTATAAGAAAGTATGAAGGTTGAATTGAAGTCATCGAGAAGGTCGAAAAAGCATCCTATAAAGTTCATCCACCTCTACAGCTCAAGATCCACCCTATCATTCATGTTAGGAACCTACAGCCGTGTCACCAAGACGAGGATGACAAGAAAAGAAAACAAGTTTCAAGGCTAGATATCATCCTCAACAAGCAGAAGAAGAAGCAAGTTGAAGAAGTTCTCGCAGATAGAAGCGTCAAAGTTGGTCATTGCAGATACAAAGAGTACCTGATCAAGTGGAAAGGGCTAGGAGACGATGAAGTCTCATGGGAGAGAGTTCAAGACTTGGAAGATTTTGCACAGAAAGTCAGGAAGTTCCCACACAAGCAGAGACAAAGTTGACGATGGCGTCAACGTCTAAAATGGGGGAGAATGTCAAGGTCCAATGTCAAGGTCGGGACTTGTCCAAGGCCTGTTGCCCATAGTTGTCCATACCTTTAGTTTTATTTCCTGTTTACTTGTTTATTTCCTTTTTTATTGCTCGGATTGCACTTTAGGGGGAGAGGCATGATCACACAAAGACCCCCTACCAAACGTTGTGATTTTGCTAGTAATAAATGAACAAGCTCTTTGAAACACACTCACTCTTTTCACAATATATTCATGACGCTCGTGTCGGATAAAATTGTATGCTCGTTAGAGAAACAACACGCTCTAAAGACGTGGACACTCGCACACTCATAGGCCGTGCTAGGGGGCTGTGCAGCAATTGTCGTGGCACAAACAGAGATGCAAGGGAATGGCTGTGGCATGCATACCAGGATGGTTACGGCTGTACAGGCATGAATGTGTGCGGGGCGTGATCTAGTGGTGTGCGAGAACGACGTGTCTGATGCGTGTAGGAGCAAACAAACAGACACGGTGAGCGGTTTTACTGGATAACAGTTACAAAGGAATGGTTGGGTGGTGCACGAGCAGCTACATGGAATGCCACGGTTGATGGTAGTTACACGTGAATGGTTGCGATGGCAGGATGCTTACGCTGAACGTGATCAGTGGGACGTGATGAATGGCGCTGCATAAAGGGGTGGGTGTAGAGCGACACAAACGTATTAGGACGTACAATCAACATGCGTGAACGTGCTCCGGCTGCTCTATGAATGGCTAGGCTCGGTAACTCACAATTGACATGATTGTTCTCAAGCTATTGAACTCTAAACGTGCTAGCGGGATATGGTGATCACAGCGCGATTGGCACACAATCTGAGGGGTGCACACATGTGGTTTGAATTTCGGCTAGCATGGTTGAGCGAGCATGAGTGAGACTTGGCTATCGGGGCACACACTAAGTACTTACACATGGTAGGCGCTATACATGACCTAGAGGCATGGTATTCGGACCACAACGAAGTATGATGTACTTTAAGGAGCCCACCATCAATTTTATTATAGTTGGTCAATTGTGTTGCTCGAGAACTATCTTTTGGTCATGATCATGATAGATTTAGAATGGGTTATCATACACACAAGCTAAAGGGCCCTACAACGTTGCATGAAAGGAGTGCTTGTTCCATGTCGTAGCCTTGTGAGAGAACCATGGCGCAACCCGCTTAAGGTTTCGATCCTCAATCGTGGAGAGCCCCCAGGGATGACTTAGCCCAATTGGTCTGCTAGCAGGCCAATGCTAGCTTGCACCATACGCGGCCTAAGATTAAGCATTATGGCTCGTCAAATATATGAGTGCTACCAAGGTCGTGCTAAGGAAAACCCATGGGCCGAACACAAGGTCATTAAGAAAGGCCCGATAGTCAAGCAACGCACCTAGCTTGCAAACCGAGAACATGCACCTGCGCTTGACCATTCATGCATCACTTTAAAGGCGGCCAACCTATGTTCAACTCACATCCTCTAGACCATGCATGCTCTAGTTATCATATTAATTAGTGTCTTAGTTGTCGTGTCTTTTCAATTTAGTTTCCTTTTAATTCATGCATCTAGGTTTCTATAAATAGGATGACACTCACATTGTATTTGGGATTGAAATTAGAATCGAGACTTGTCTTCTAATTCTTGTCACCACAACCACATCATTGTTTGCACCCCACCATTCCGACACTTGTGTCCACAAAGGTGGCCCCCATGCCCGCCTCACTACCGCACAACCTCTATACCACTCATGTTTTATTACGCGAGCGTTCTCAGTCGAGCTCCACCATCATCGGTGTTGTGCACTTTCGTGCATAGCCCCGCCACCTTCATCCCCGACAACACCATCCACATCTCCCTCTTGTTCTCCTCCATCATGCTGAAACCATGGCATACCCGAGTGTATACATCGTACCTCCCCAATCATGCCCATTTGTGCGTTCCACCTAGCCCACCCGACCGCACTCGATCATCCACCCATCGACTTCCCCGATCCATTCCCTCTCACCTGGGTTGCTTTTACGGGGAATTTTCACTTAATTACTACCTGATACTCAAGCTATCACCTTCTCGAGCCATTGGCCAGCTTAAACCCAGGTCAACATACAAAACAATTATCAAAATGTTACAAAACTAACACAAACACTACAAAAACTCTATGTATAAGCCTCACAAACTAAACTAATATAAACTGTATACTCGACGGTCATCTTGATCTTCCTTGAACATCACTTAACAATCTGCTAAAGGAGTTGCCAATTTTTGGTGCTCCTTGCTCCATTGGGAATGCCCAATGTCGGATTGATCATGCAGAGATGAGTTATGTTGGGCGCGTTTCGTCCTCGGGGTCGACTCGGACTCCAAATCCAAAGTGATGATTACCACTTCATCCAGAAGTCTCGGCAAGACCGAAGACTTGTTACTTTCCAGATAATCTTCGTCTTCCCTCAGATCTAAAGCAATGCGCTCAATTTGAAGAAAATGGAGGGAAGCCAGAAATGATCCCGTTTGGGGCTCAAGTTGTAAGATTGTTTCTTCGTGAGATTTGTGATTCAAGTCAAAGGCTAGAGGTAGGTTGGACAAACCAAACCAACCCTCATTGGGTTGAAACAAAGGTTTTGGGCCAGGTCAGGTTGATTCATTTTACAACAAAAAAATGGGTCGCGTTACATTTTATAATTTAGGTTGTGGGTAAGGACTTAGTAATTATTCAAGTTTATGTCGATGACATTGTTTTTGAGCTACTAATAACTCTCTTTGCTGTGATGAAAACCAGATTTCAAATGAGTATGGTGGGAGAATTAAAATTTTCTTGGATTTCAAATTAAACAATCATATGACATACCTAGAGCCACCTTAAAGGAGAAGAAATCGAGAGGAGCTATCACTTGAAGCCGAGCTCGAAGATTAACTAACTTATTTATTTGTGTTGTAGGGGACTTTATGACCAAGCATCAGAGTAATGAAATCATTTTGAATGAGATTTGAGAAAAATATGTAATTTGTTTTTATAAAAATTAAAGAAAAAGGACATTTGTTTTTCATAAAATGAAGTTTGGTCGATATATGGATATATTGGTTAACCAAAACAAGTTTTGGTCGATCAAATTTCTATTGGGTCAACTGAATAATTTTCAAAGGAGTTGACCCATTTGGTGTCTGGTTTTGGTCGATCGAAAAACGTATCGGTCGATCAGAAATGTTGTTCAACCCAAATTTCTTCATTTTGTCCAAAAACTTCTTTCTCAATTTTCTCTCAAAATGCTTCATTCTTCCCTCCAAAAACCTCTGGGCCTCCTTAACACGTAGTCAAAGTCGTCCGTTTAGGCACAAAATGTTGCTTCATCTCGTGTTTTGTAAGATAACTCAAGACAAGATATTTGGGATTTAACACTATTCCAAAACGAGGAATGTCATGTTAATTTTACACCAACCTTCAATATTATTTAATTATTCCATCGATAATCAATAATACATATGCTTTAGGTGGTCTGGAAATTAAAGAATAGTGTTCGAAGTAACAAATTTTTAAAGTCATTGATGTCATAATAGAATACTGTCAAACGACAATTAGAATGTTATACAAATGCTGAGTATTATTTGCATCCTTTGAAAATAGATAGTTTTATGTATGGGAAAATGATTGTGCTCACCTCAAATTATGTGAATGATCTATTAGAGACTAATGTGAACAATGTGATGGAGCGATACTATCATATGAATAAGGATCTACCTTTTGTTGGCATTGATGCCTGGTATGACACTCTTCTACATATGTATAATTCCCATCGAGCAACAATTGGTTATGGTTCGTAAGTGTCTATGGAACCCTATCTTTGATGCTTTAAGCATGCTCGATCTTCCTCCTCCTACTCGTGATCTTGTAACGCCCGGTTTTTCCTTGCTAAATTTTTTTTGTAAACATATGTACCAACTTTTAACAATTTAAGGTAAAACTTATCAATTTGAAATCCTTGAGATAAAATGCAGCGGAATACTTTTATTTAACTTCATCAAAATCAATTGTATTCGTAATAAGTAAACATAATATTAAAAACCATTTCCATTTACATGAGCCGCCCACCGGTCAAAATTGCACTAACAGCCGCAAACTTCCGCAATGGACGTACTTCACCACCTCAAGCATTTATCCCTACATTACAAAGCTTATCTAATGAGCCTAACGCTCAGTAAGTTAATCCATAATAATAAAACAATTATGAGACTTTCATGCATATGCTGCTTTATGAAAACAATGCGATTTCGGTATCGTTCATTTCATTTCTTTCACTTAAAAGTCCAGTTAATGTGGGTAATACCGTCTAGGGGAGAGTAGGCACCATTTGGTCCAACCTCTCGGGACAGCCAAACTCAACCCCGCCCAACATGTAACTATTTACGTACATTTCGTTCATTTCATTTCTTTCATTATTTGATCGTTGAAGGTACCACGGGAGAGAGTAGACACCATTTGGCCTCCCTCGAGGCAGTCTAACTCGAGCTCCTCCTTCAACGACCCGTTGCATATTATCATGAAAATCATGCATGTAAATCATTTTTGTATTTTTCTTAAAACCATGATGCATGAACAATTAAAATGCATGAACATGTAAACATGCAATAAAATATATAATTCAAACATTGCAAGCATTCTAAACATGCATCTTTATTCTAACACCAAAAATCAATCAATCATCAAACAAGGCACACAAACATATCCTCAAATAAATTGAGGTCGGTGTAGTGTGCATTACACCCCAAACAATCCAGCATATTTCAAAATCATAAAATCCTAATCTTTGTAATGTAGTCCCCTTAGGGCCAATCGCATGCAACATTAACTTACCTTAGGTCCTTAGCTTTATTGAAAAACTTGATCAATATGTTGCTACACTTGAAAACCTAAAACGCAAGTAACATAATTCATTAACTTCAAACAACCATAACTTCTTCGATAATGATCCATTTGTGATGCTACGAGTGTCAAATTATTCCTTAAAGAGTCTACTATAACTTCTTAGAAGATATCAAATTCAGAAAACTAACGTATCATAAAGTATTGGGACATATTAGTAAGCATACTTCTCTGGAAATCATGGACCGGTCGACCCAACCTTGGAGGGGTCGACCCATGCTAAAAAACAGAGAGCGTGTATTTCGAAAATTGGGAATCGGTCGATCCTAACCTATAAGGGGTCGACCGCAGCTCTCCCCAGTTTCCGTACACTGACTTCAACTTGAGTGATTCGAACGGCTATAAATTACTCTAAGAGTCTACTTTAACTCTTATGAAGGAAACAAAATCTAATTCCTACTACTTCTCGAACGAATATCCAGAACTCTAACTTTGTTCATACTTAACTCATTTTCTAACAATCTACATGAAGTCCTTCATTTTTTATCCATCAATTCAACCAATACCATCATATTATCCTTATTGAACTTAAAAGAAACTCAGAGGATAGAATAATTACCTTGAACTTCAGCTTCTACGAAAACTTCAGAGTTTTCCTCCTCTCCTCTGAGATAACTCACTTTCTCATTCTTTTCCCTTAATCAAGACGTGAGAACTCTAACTATGAGTAAATAGGGAGAAGAAGCCATACTGGTAGGGAAATGGCAGACCGTGCTTTTTTATCTCTTAATTAAACAAAATCAACCTTTCATTTATGTCCACCGATCGGATTCTCCACGTTTTTGCTGACTTTTCAACTTAAGTCAGGGAAAGTGTCGACTGCTCGTCCATTGTGTCGACCGAAAGAATTCCCGAGCGTTATTTGTGTCGACCGTTCGTCCATGATGTCGACCGAAAGTATACTAAAGGACTCTTTTGTGTCGACCCCTTCCTGATCCTGGGGTCGACCGAAAGTATATATTGTGTCGACCCCTCTTCGATCCTGGGGTCGACCGAAACTATATATTGTGTCGACCCCTCTTCAATCCTAGGGTCGACCGAAACTATTCAAAATACCTTAACACTCTAATATTTAAGTGACATTCATAAAAATAATCTTAAACGCTTTCATCTTAAAATCACAAAAATTCATAAAATAACTGAGGGTTGTTACAGATCTTCTCGCACGAGATCATGATGATTGTTGACTTCTCTCCTTTCCTGCTATTGCTTTTTGAGTCTATGCCATTGTTTATGTTAGTTGTATTGAGACATTTTGTTTGGATATATATTTTGTAAGTTATTCCTTAGATCTCATATTTTGATCATATTTGAATTGCTTTTTTATCTTGTTATTTTGCTGGTTGATTATATCTCTTGTTTGATATATTTATGGAGGCACTATTTGCATGCGTTAATCTGTCTTTTTTTTTTTATATATTGTCAAGGGAGAGAAAATATACATTGTGTATGAGGGAGTGATATGCTGTGGGAGATTAATATTATATGTTAGAGTTATACGCATTCAATACACTTAAATTTTGTCATCATAAAAAAAGAGACGGGTGACTTTTATAATGATTAAAGTCAAGTAAATATTTTTTGTGATGAGTTTTATTTTAGTACAATTATGTCAATTTATTCAGTGGTTTGAAAATACTCTCGAAAGAGGATATTTTAAATGCTTAATGTGTGTGTTAAGTGTCTTCAAATTACATTATGAAAACTGGACATATTAAAGATCAAAATGTAAAAGTTTTGAAGTTAGGGTCAAATGAAATCAAGAAACAAAATTTTACGTTTGCAACGATTCTTGAAGGGTCGACCGGAATTGAGTTTAGGTCAACTAGAATCAAGAAATAGAATTTCAAACTTGCAACGCCTCTAGAAGGGTCAACTGAAACTACGTTTGGGTCGACCAAAACTAAGTTTGGGTCGACCTTAGTTTTGGTCGACGAAATCATTAAAGGACAATTTCAAAAATGCACCATCCCTGAATGGTCGACCGAAATCGAAAAGGGTCGACCAAACATTTGGGAAAGGGGTCTTCCAATTAGGAAGAATGTCGACTGAAACATGTCCAACGACTAGTTTTCAAATTTAAACGATTAAAAAAATTTGACCGGTAGATGAAAGGGTCAACTAAAACTAGGCAAACATGAAACACTATAAATGAAAAACTTAATGCATTTCTTATGCCTTCGAATTTTTAGAGAGGAAAAACAACAGAGTAATGCTAAAATTTTTGTAGAATCTCACTACCGAGTGTTAGCTTGTAATTTACTTGTTTGTGAGTACTTAAGCATTTCGATATTCTTCTTATCTGATTTTTTATGTGTTAACTTGAAAGGGTTGGCGACCCTTAGTAAGAAAGTTAAGTGTATGAATTGATGGCATTTAGAAGCTAAAAAAAATTGAAGTAGAAGAATTTTCACGATGCAGCGTTGGAGCACGAACGTTGGCAATATTTGGGCCAAGTTAATAATCAATTGTGTCTCTCTCACTCTATCCCTAGTAGCATATTATATGTAAGCACATTAATATAATTAAAAGTACAAAAAAGTTAGCATTAAACTAATATACCTCCCTCAACACTTAGAGAGAAAGTGTAACTACCTGAAAATCAAACTTTAATCGAGGTCTCGGTTTGTTAATTTTTGTTTGTTAATTTTTGTTCCTAACACATTCTTCTGCGGCAAAAACTTTTTTATTTAAAAATAGACTTGAAACCTAGAGCGGAGGTCTAACTTACATAAACAAAATCCTTTCATACAACATACCTAAATAAATCTGTAAACCATGAATACATATAAAGTAATTCAAAAAACTTATTTAAAACGTAGTAGTTAACTCATTGAAGTACTTAAAAATCATTATAACGTCTTTGAAGACTTTTTGGGCATCAACTTCAATTCTCCATAAAATCCCATAAAAATAAATAAATAAATGAAAGATTCAAATAAAATGAATTAAAAGAATATACATTATTTACACCCTACTCTCCAAATACCCGTGACCTCCTCCCTCTTCCTCTTTCTCCATTAGTTATTCTTTTACCATTTAAATCTTACTATTAAGTCTTGAAAAAAACTTAATTATGTCTATCAAATTTATGACAATTGTTAAACTTTAAGTAATAAACTGATGAATTTTATGCTAGAAGCTGTATTTGGTGCTGCAGCTCATGCTACAGCACAGAATCAACGGGCAGCAATGAATTTACGTTAATTTTGGTAATTCCGAGAATATCTTTATCTGCCCGATTGGTTACCTATTTTGCAGAGATTATGCTGGATAAAGATGAAAGGCAACGAAGTGAAAAGAGATAAGATCGGAGAGATTTAAATGGCAAAATTGGCAGATTGGAGAGAGAAGAAAATCTCCACAATGAAGGGATTCCGAATTTAGTTAAATCTCAACAAATCAAGGGATTCTGAATTCAGTTTTGGAAAGAGAAGATAGCTGCCACAATTTTAAATAGAGGAGCACGATTAAGATCTGAGGACGTTGAAATATACGAGGAGAGGGAGATAGACGAAAAACAGAAGAGACGCAGCCACGCCGTGCGAATTGAAATGGAAACCGGAGCCGATTCAAGAACTTGCGGGACGCCACCGGGGTTTTGAAGAAAGCGACGGTGAATCCATTTATATCTTTTTAGCGTGCTGTAATTATGCTTACCGAACACCTTTACATTGTTTTTAATTCAAACATGAGCTAAGTTTTTATTATGTTGGATTTGGGAAGTATCCATTTAAGATTTCTCGGTTTTTAGCATTTGATTAATTTAACTAGATCTTAAATTTTTATCGTGTATAATCTGGACACCACAGTTGTAACGAAATTAGTGAGATCTAAAACGCCATTAGAAATCACATAGAAATTGGTTAAATTACTCGGGTTGTTAATATTTGTTTTGAATTTTAACAAAATCATTTTTGTTTAACTTAAACGATAGCTCGGGGGTAAATGTTTAGGATCTGCAATTAAAGTGTTTGGATCTCATTGTTCTTGCCATAAGATTGGAAGAAGGTGAGAGAAAAACCGAAACGAGAGGCGACGCCAGCCATCGATTATTTCGAATTTCTTTTCGTCAAAACGTGTTGCAGCGCTGCTTGCAGCGGTGAATGAATAAATGAAGAAACCCGAATCTAACCTTTATTTTTACTGAAGTTTAACTATCTTCCCTTATTTATTTTAATTACATTTTTATCCAGAAAAATCATCAAACCCTTTTTATCAATTTATATAACTATTTTACATTGCATTTTGGAAAATATTAGATTTTATTATCCTCGTGGAATCGATAATCTTTTATATTACTTGACTATGCACTTGTAGTTTTTAACGACACATTCGCACCCAACACCTACTATTTCCCTTTTTGCAAAACCATCTCCCGATTATTCTCCCTCCCACATTTCTTCTTTTCATCACCTTTCTTCTCAATTTATTACCTTCTTTACCTGAACAAATCCCTGATCTTTGATGTGTGGGCCGTGAGGATCGGACTTCATTTTAGACAAAAACGACGCTCCTTTAAAATAGGTTTTCCTCCCCTCTACACGCTCTATTCTCGTAGCTAAAATAATAAATTAGCTACTAATTTATGTTATTAACTCCTAAATTATGATTCAATATGTCACCTTGTATTTAAAATTATTAAGATAAAAAAGAAACGTAACATTATTTTTTTAAAAAATAATTTTCAATTTTCTTTTCAAATATCAATCCAACCCGAAGTCAAGCACAAACATGATATTGAGCTAGGATATTGAATTGTCCCGTATCATTTAGGGGTCAAATCCTACCTTGTTAGATAAGTAAATATATGAAAATATAATCGACACTAAATTTTAACGATAATAAGTTTTAGATAAAATTAGTTCTCCATATAAGACTAGTTCTCTTTGTTCTCCTTGCATATTCTTCTTTCGGTCCTTGCTTTGGCGATATGACAATTATACTTTCGTTCATTTCGACATCAAACCATCAATCTTAGTTTGTTTGTCTATTGTTAGTATAATTAAAGCAAATAATATTGTACTAATCAAATGAAAATTTTTTGATGGGCGGCCTTAACTAGACAAAACTTTTTGAGTAAAATCCGAGAATAAAATTTTGTTGCCCAAAAGTAAATTGATATTATATTTTTAGAAAGACTTAGACTCAACTACTATTTAAATCCTGCACAGACCCTCTTTCACGACACAAAAGGGGGCCACGATGCAAATAGGGAACGACATGACCATTGCCAATTATTTCGTCACAGAAGCCTAGGATTAATGCATCAATCCAGCATTATTTTGCGCTGATATGATACTAACTTAAATAATAAAATTATAATTTAAAATCACCACGATTATCGAAACATATAAACGTCAAATAAGAAAATAAACTGGAATTAAAGATCCTGCAAGTTCACTCTTGATTCAAACACTTCAAGTATAAATTGTAGAAGGAAGTAGTTTTTAGGGTGAGTTTTCTAAACTCACTAAAAGTTACTTCTTAGTGCTATATTGAGTGTTTTGAAAATTAGGCGTGCTATATTTCCTCAAATTATACATTCTACTATTACCTCCAAAAGTGCTGAGTATTTACTGACGCAACTAAAACTTTATTTGACTGATTATGATTAATTTATTTTTATATCTATTAATAACTAACAGACGTAAGAGTAGAGTGTTAAATTAAAAAGCTGAACATCAATGGCATACGCATACCAGGAAGGAGACAATCATAAGAAAGATAGTTATTTACAACGACAAACCAGCATTAGGTTTCAGATTTTCATTTCTGGAACAGTGAGAATAGGTGGTTCACATCTTCATCAACCTCTATATGTGTCCAATAACCAACAACCGTGATCGCAAGGTAAAAGGTAAAAGGGTCGACAGACATACTTTAGTCACTGTTGGACTTTGGTACAGAAGGATCGACTTCTTTTACACTATGTTGTATTTGAATTTCATGCGTAAGGTAAAAGGGCCGACAGCTTTAGAGAATGGTCAGACACCTTTTTACTTTGTTGGTTTTAAGTTAGCATCCAAAGTAAAAGAATCAACACATTATATACGGCTCAACATCTTTCAAATTGTGCTTGAATTCTATGTTAACACACACAAGAAAAGGGTTCGACACATTTGGAAAAAGAGTCGACACCTATACATTGAAAACTTCAGTTGTAGCAAATCTATAAAACAAAATAGCTTAACGATGTTTATTGAATTCTTTTTCTTTAACAAAGTTTCATTCGATGTTCAAAGGAACAAATTGGAGTTTAAATCATAGTAATCTGACATCTGTAATAACAATTATGAATATTTGAAGTTACCCCAGTGGCGAAGAGATAAATCATGAAAAATTGAACCATTACAGAAAATTGTTAAAATAAGCACTTAACGATGTTAATGAATTTTATTTATTCAATAAATTAGTAGTAGAATCCTGTTTGAGGATGTTAGTTGGTCATCCCAATTTCCTCTCCAAAGCTGTTTTAGTATTATATTAGACGTTTGATGGAACTCTAGGCATTGGAACTTGGTGATTTAGATTTGTATGCTGGGAGTTATGAATTTCTAAAATGTACCAAAAAACAGAAAACAAGAATTCAGAAATGCGACGGTTTAAAGGATATTTACCCGTCATCCGGACCATCAACCCCAAAATTATTTTTAGCATGTTAAATAGATACGTTTAGACCTACGATAAGCTAAACTATTTACAAAACTAATCATTGATGACCCTTCATTAATTTGCCTGTAGAAGCTACAACTAAAGCTGCAAAAATAACAGCTCAAAGACCATTTGTAAATAATCCAAGAAACTTAACATGTATATGAAATTACTAAAGGCACTAAAAGACAAGAACAACTACTTCTACTTCATAAACTAGTAGACTCCTCAAAATTCAAAATTAAGTGACAGATTTTGTGAAATCTTCTAAGATATTAATGGAAAAAAGAGCTGCATAGGTTATATATAATACCCAACATGTTTGAGTACTCATTTATTTTGTATTGAACCGAAATAATAATTTAGATATAATTTTAGTTTTCTTTAGTTATTACATTTAGAAAGTTTTCAAGCTCACTAAAGTCCATTAAGGTTATCAAATTAGGTAGGGGTGGGGTCGGGGGTGGTTCGGTTCGGTTTAGTGTGATATTTTGAGAAACCAAAAGCGAACCAATTAGTAGTTCGGTGTTTCGATTCAGTGTAACTTTGATGTTTGGTTGTCTCAGTTTTTTGGTTTGGACTTTGGTTAGTTCTTTAGTCTTATTCGGTTTTTTAAATATTTTTATGATGTTTTCTATCATGTAGAATATACTATATAATTTATTTAATTACACAAATTATAACAACGTTTATTAATTTGCCATGTTATCCAAAACTATTATATAAAAGTATTAGTTAAAATTTAAAATGAATGAAATAATAAATAACTAATATTAAATACTAAATATAGTCTTTTATATGATTATATCTTTTTCTAATTGCATAAATTTCTCTAATATTTTACTGTTTTTAGTTTTTAAATTTTTTTAATAAAATCAAATACTTAGCATAACAATGAGGAGTTTTGATTAGTTTGACGTCGTTTAATGAGTTCTTGGTTAAAATGGAACCAACTACCACCCCTAAACACTTACAATTAATTTTAAAATAATTAATTTTATATACTTAATTAACATTCTAAACAATTAAAATTATTATTAAAAAATAAACTTAAAAGTTTTAATTTTCTATGTGATAAAATCAATGAACCTTTTATGTTTTATTATTTTCATATTTCATTCGATTTGACTTAGTTTTACTTAGTTTTTCAGAACTGAAACCAAAAACCATACAAAAAATATTCAGTTTTAGTCGGTTCAATGTGTTTTAGTTTTTTTCTTCGGTTTGATCGCACTGCACCGAACAATAAGGTTTGGTTTGGATTGGTTTTTCAGTGCAAACTTAACCGATTTCCACCCCTAAAACTAGGTTAACTCTATTTCTAATGATAGCCTACATAGTTCTTAAATAATTCTTTCACAAAGATTGAAGATAAACTCTTATGATTTTGATTTTAAAGCTCACAAAAAAAGAAGAGATAGATATTCAAAGGTAAACATGTTCTTCCTTATTTAATTCTTTTTTATACTGTGATTTGAGGATTATGATGAGTTTTAGAAAATATTAATAAAAACATATTTACATTCATTTTCTTAAGTTATGCTCTTCCACAAAGTTGTAGTCGACACAAAAATAACAAGTTTATGAATAGTATCGTTAGAAGTTTTGTAGAGAATATTATGCTATTTCAAATTCTATACATTTTTAGGATTTTCAAAAATAATAGAAATTTGATAGAGTAATTTGGAAAGCTTCTACAAAGCTTTAGTAGACATCTAGGAGAGTAATTTGACCTTTGAATTGCATTAATTTGACATCAGATGAAAAAGTTATGAGAATTTGAATATCTATATACTTAGGGCTTCCCAAAGACACGTGAAACTGAATGATTTTAATTAAATCGTTAAAATCATAATAGATATCGACTTTATTTGTATTTTTTCCTTGTACAAAGTTAAAGTAGACTTTTTAAGCAAAAATTATAATTGTAGTGATCAGTTATTTCTAGCCAAAGTTATTCAACCCTGAAGTTGACCCAAAAATAAGGTTTTAATTATAATTTTAATAAATCGTTTTATGATATATGTTTATCAACTGATTGAGATGTTCTAATTACGATTTTAAATTAAACTAAGGACTAGAAGTAAGTAACTATGCACGTGTTTTGTTTATTTGGAGGCGTACATCATAAAGTACTAGGATTTCATTGTTTGATAGTAAGTTTAATTGTATGTTAATGAATTGATATGCGAAGTGATATTGAATGTGTTTTGTTTCGTCATTTGCCTACAATTAAGGTGATAGAGATTTGTATAGTAATTGACATTTTTAACATTACGATAATGAACTAATTGGTCGAATCTATACTATAATTGTTTGGATCGAGTGTATACGAAATGTTTGATGAATTGAGTGACATGAATTATCAGCTTTCAATATGTTAATGTTAGGATAGTATGTTAAGTATAGTATTCTTACGCATATTTTGATGATGTGAATTTTCAATGATTGAGCTTGTGTACGTCAATGCATTCATGTTTTCAAAAATAAACAAAAATATTTTACATGCATATGTTTTCATGAAACAAAAGAAATAACAAGTTGTTGTGGGTGGATGTCAAAATGGGCCATTCCTAGGAGGACATATAGTGCCCTATTCGCTCTTGTAGTGCCCCAACAATTATGGGACCCTAAGAGTTTAACGCAATTAAAGTAAGAAAGATGAAAGAAGAGAAGAGTAAAAGAATATATGAAAGAAAGAATGAATGAAGTTGTGAGTCGGGTTATTGAACATGTCGTTTTCAAAGGTGCAAACCCTCCACGAAGGTGCGAAGTATCTCAAAGCTCTCCCGAAAGTACGAGTAGTTGGATAGGCATTTTTAATTTCCCTAGGTTCTCTCAACTATAATGTAAAGGGGTGCGAGTAAGGATTTCAAGCTAGTCGTTCACGAAAGTGCGGAGTATCTCGATGCTCTCTCGAAGGTGCGAGGATAAGAGAATTTTTTGACTTAGAATCTTAAACTCAAAACGTAAAACAATATCGATTGAGGTGAGTTGACTAAATTAGTTGGAAAATAATTTTAGATTTGATAATCAATATATTAAAACAACATAAAAATGATATAACGTATGGTATGAAGTGTATCTTTACACGTAGATGGTAGTAGCCGAAGCAATTTACCCTTTGAAATATAGCCCAAAATAAAATCATCAGATTTAGGAATCCGAATCAAAGGGCACATATATTTATTGTCATATTATCTATTTAATGAATAATAAATGACGAACAAACAAATAAACATTCTCAATTTAATTAAACAAAAAGTTAAAACACAACCCTCTAAAATTGGTCTCCAACTAGCTTCAATGATGATTTGCATGGGTGTTCCTAGTCTAAAAAAAGGTTAAAGCATGTGGAGGAATAGTTGACACGTCTTAGACTCTATCCGAATGAAAGTTATGCAGAAGGCAAAGGAGTCGGCACCTTTGGAGAAGACTAAACAAAGTTTAGACTTTGCGCAGATGAAAGTTAGCACAATGAAACGAGTTGACAGATACGTTGTAGCACTATTAGACTTAAAGCCTGCATACAAAATAAAAGAGTCGACACACTAGAGAATGATTGACGCCTTTTAGTCATCTGAGTTTTAATTTAGAGTGTTATGCTAAGGGGCTGCCGATACATGGTCTGACACTTTTTTGAATCTCTCGGATTTTAAGATAGCATGTAAGGTAAAAGGTCACACATTAAAGAAGATTCGACACATTTTAGGCTCTGTTTAAATTTTAAGTCAACACACAACGAAAATCACTAACCCATGAAAAAAAGGTTGGCATCTTATACATTGAAAAAATGAACAATTCTAGAAAATCATTAAAAAAATTACTTTTCGATGTTCAATGATTTTTTTTGTTCTACAATATTGTAATAGACATTCAAACAAACAAAATTCCATTTGAAGCATAATAATCAGGCATATGTAGAAACAGTTATAGACGTTTGAAGTAACTCTAATAGTGGAGAAAAATCACGTAAAACTAAATAATTCTATAAAATAAGCACTTAACGATGTTTATTAAGCTTGTTTCCTTTTATAAAGTTATAGGAGACATGCAAATAAACAAATAAACGTTTCAATCATAGTTAGCACTTAACGATGTTGATTAAGCTTGTTTCATTTTATAAAGTTGTAAGAGACATGCAAATAAACAAATAAACGTTTCAATCATAGTTAGCAGACAGCCGTCGAAAAAGTTACGAAAGTTATTAGTAAATAATAATTAAAATACTCTATACAAAATTAACCATCCAAAATAAATAATTATCCAAGTGATCCTGTGATTCCAATGAGTGTCGAATCTCAACAAAATATAAATTTCAAGAAATACGATAGCCGAATCAAGCAAATAACAAAAATCGACCGTCAATGAAACACAAATATTTTTACGTTTAAGTTTGAGATATTTCAACCGAAGCAAGTTAAAAAGTATAGTTATGGGATAAATTCATATCCATATTAATTTTGCGGATGAGAATTTAATAAGATTTGGCTTGCATATTATATAAATAAAAGTAAAGAAAAGTTGTATTACGAAATAAATTCTTATTGATGACAGAAACAGTTGTCTTCACCTTTGCAGCAACATGGTAGTACGATGGATAACAATAAAAAAATATCTCGGGGAGATTTCTCGACTCGAAGTAGGACTACTGAGATGATGGTGACCCGACAGCGGCTGAAACCCTAATTCTTGTGGCGGTTTTACGCCTGCATCAACTGCGTCTTCCATCGGACAGTTTGGGATCCCGCATTTGCTCATCTGGTCGACATGGACAGCGTGCGCGCCTCTATTGGATCCCGCCGTTTGGGCTTTGCCTGTTCTACTTTTTGTGGTCCCAACTCCTCTAAAGGAGATGCGATTCTACATGTTATGCAAACGGCAATCTGAACGCAATAAAGAATTATCTTCCACAAACTGGTTGCAAGTTTTTAATATTAAAAAATGCTACGATCAATCCTTTCGATAGAATTATGAACTCCAAATCCAACTTAAAATAAAAAGATCACAGCTGTTTGGGCTCCATGCCCAATCTGAATCATGCCTCGGTTGCTCGTCACTGTTCAAAATCCAAATTTAGGAAACATCAGCTCAAGATTTGATGGTCTCAAGTCCCAAAACCCGACCAAACAAAACCATGTCCCATCAATTCTTTTCAAACAAACTAATTCTGACCACATTCGAAGACAAAATTATAAAAGTTCAACGTTTTCTGCAGTTAGGCAAGACGGAAACAAGTTAAAATACATATCCATCTGAAAGGAGTCTCGGGGCAGATACAAACCTATTAACATACCATATCCGCAGAACAATAACTACATCCAACAGATTTCAAGAGTACAAATTTCGTGTTGATAAAACAAACATGCTTAAGAATTCTGCGCTCTGATTGATGGACAAGAAAAGGATGCAGATAATACCCCTGCAGAGCTTGAAGAAGCTAAACATTTTAATGAATGTACCGATGAAAACATGACATGTGCCTGAAATCATGCTTCCTTCAGATGAATCCTCCATTTTCCGTGTAATCGACAACTATACTCCTTCCACAGCTGAAAACACTCATCCATCATCATCACTAACAACAATAACATCACCTAAAGATGGAATTTCAGCAATCCCATTTGCTTGAATTGGTGATGCAAAATCAGTTTCTTCATTAATCTCGGAGAATCTTTCAAAAGCACAGAAAATTCTATTTCCTTCTCTAAATCAAATCCTTCATTTTCCCATCGGAATCAGATGAACTAGAGCTAGTTGTACTTTCATTAGAAAGTTCAGACATCAAATCCCTCTGTATAAAGGATATGATATCAGCAGAAGATTCTGTATTCTCTTTGGCCGCATCCTCCATTCCTTTTGGCTCATTCAAGCTCATTGATTGGCATCTATTTCCATTTTTTTCTGTGTCAATATTTGAAGATCTCTCATCATACACTGAATCTTTCTCTTTTGCGTTTGAATCATTCAGCTCTTTGGATTTGATAAGTCGTGCCCTTAGTTCTGCTTTGATTGTGGCAACAGAGCTATCACTGGAATATGTCGAATTTGGTTGCAGGGACTTGGATGCTGGGGAATGAAGAGCAAGTCCAAGATTCTCTTTAGCCCATTTATAGACAGCACTTAATTTCCCTTCAACGGCTTCAACAAGAAGATACAAGTCCGCCATTTGATGTCTCATAAGCAAAGTTTTCTCAAACCAAGCACAAGAACATAGCTGCTTTGCATGAACCAGACAAGAATATCGATCTACAGAACATGGACAGCATACGGCTGATAAGTGCAAATCGAAGAAGCATATGCAGCATTCTCGTTTTCTATTATCATCAAACTTTTCATCCATTATCTGCTTCTGCATAGAAGCACATAGATATTTCCTTCTTCGACCTTCCATGTTAAATCGTAACTGCACCAATGGAAACAGTTTCCAAAAAAAAAGAATTATGCAAGAAAAAATGCTAAATCATCAGTATTACTAAAAGTTTTGGTTGCTCCGTTGAAATAATCATTTTCGTCGTTCTAAAGCAAAAGAAAAAGAAACAGGAGTGTCACCTTCAATGCTTGTGCTAACACCCCATCCTTTCCACAAGCATCTTTCCATCTCGATCTTTCTATGGAGTTCTTTCTACAAAGTGTAACTACCCATTGCGCCTTTACTGCCTCCATAGCTGCACCTAGCAACAGCTTATCATGGGACAGGGATAACTTTCTCTGTTTCACTGAGTAAAGCTCCACAACATTTTGTCCATAAGGTAACCAGCAAAGAGGGGCAAAATAGGCTTCCTCAGCACAGTTAAAGCCGCAATTCAATATTGAGCTGCATGCTCCTGGGAAGATGAGAACAAACTCTCCACAAAACTGAGTGCATCGATTTACTGGTATACCTTCTGATTTCAATGCATATGCCAATAGCTGATTTATCTGTATACACGAAAAAAAAAAGTGTGCATTATGATGGCGGATCGTAAAGTTCTCTACCAAAACCCAGAAATTCAAATAACATCTTTTCCAACACATAAAACTTGAAATATACTTGCCTCTGAGAATTGTAAGACCAGCTCTGAGATAGTGTCTAGGGCTAACTGTTTCTAGTACTACAGGAATTCGGCTGTTAAATTACTAATCTAAAGTTGGTTAGTTAGTATTTATTTCATCATTTAAGTTATTTTCAAAACTTCTTCTAAGTGTAGTACAGATTCAATGGCCATTCATAATACTTTTAATTGTCAATATGGTTAAAAAATTAAGAGCCAACATTTGAATTCACATATTAAATTATAAATCACCCCAAAAGCTTATTACACTAGATATTAATGAAATAATTTAAATTACTTCTACATTGTTGGACTTAACTTTGGGATATCTTTCCTGATGGATGTAAAAATAACGTACTCACAGGTGCATCATACTTCTCATTCTGTTCGGCAAATAAATACGCAAATTTCTCCTTTAAAACATCCTCCAACTGAACTCTGAATTTTTCGGCAACACAATACCATATTTTAGGATCTCCCAAGTGGATGTAAGACAACATGGGCAAATGGTGTTCCTCAACTTTCTGTAATGCAAAATCCATTCAAGCTTAAGCAAATGTGCTATTATAAAGTAAATAGTACATACTAATTGTAGAAGGAAAAAAGATTACTCTTTACCCAATCGTGTGATGAAAAACACATTCCCACATGAACTTGAGGTAGTAAAATACCACAGGTATCATCATAGCTTTCAAATGATAGGAGTGAACCAGGCAGTCCAGATAAATTATTCAGATTCCAACCAGAATTCATATGATCATTAGAACTTGTTCCATCCACACAACGTGAAACCATTGGAAATCCAGATCCAAACACTCCACTGTTAAGTTTACTACCAGAAAACACCTACAGAGCAAATTGACACAAAAGTAATAAATAAATAAATATAAGAATGACCAAAAATGTGCAAAATTTAATCAGGAACCTTGAGTTCTTTGGTTGGATTTTCAACAAATTGGCTGTATGCATCCTCTATGCTTATTGCTGTCTGATCATGATTTTGTAGACAAGAAGCTTGCTGGAGCGTAAATCTTTCAGAGAAATGCTGACTCTTGAAGTCATCTGCATATTTTTTAAAAGATTCCAGAGTAAATTCTGGGCCCAGTTTTGACTTGATTTCATTGTCTTCAATATCACAGCCCTCATCGGTAGTCTTGCAACCTCTACTGCTTTCAAGATTACATTCTGGACTTGTTTTCTGCTTTCTCTTCCTATACTTTATATGATTGCTAAACGCTGATTTTTTTTGAATGGCAGAGAACTGCTGTATATGGGTCCTAAAGGTGGAACTTTCCCAAAACTTCTTTTCCATGAAATGGCAGTTAAGTTGCCAGGAGGAAGGAGGAACTATTCGACAAATGCCATGAGACTCTGCACTTAGACTAATTTTCCCAATATAGTCTAAAGTGTCTTCAAATTCCTAACGATATAATTGGGCACCATTTAAAATAAGCAAAAATACAAACTATTTGAAAGAATAAATTAAACTAATAAAATTAGACACCTTCTCTGTTGGGTAGAAAATGGGGACATTTTCAAAAGCCTTCATTCTTGCCTCTTTTGAAAACCCCCTTGCTGTAACCTGTTTGAGGACTTAAAAATATAATCACAAAGAACAAAGCACGTAAGAATTTTCGCCAATGAGTAACAAAGGTTTCAAAACTACTAAATTCAAGACTAGTACTGAGCAATCATATATTTCTAATAGTAGACAATCAACTAAGTAAATGAAAATCAACCTTCAAATAATCAGTATTTTCTGTACATCCAGGAGTAACCCTTTCTTGGAGGCACGAAGATGGAGATTGGTCCTGTAAATTCTACAGTTCAACATAAATGAGTTCTATAAGTAAACATAAAAATTAGTCATTTATATAATAAAATGACTAAACATCACATGAAAACTTGCTTTCCGAACTGTGACTGGCTATGTAGAGCAAGTGTTAACGCATGTTAGTGAGAAAGTTCATGAAGTAATGGCCTTCACCCATTTAAGAAGGGGGTTCAGTGTTCAAATATCTACTTTTTTCATCAAAAGAAATAACCCCAATAATTCAAAAGATAAAAATTGGACATTGTTAACTAAATTACTTTTCCACAGTTCATAACAATTTCATAAGCCAAACAAAGAAAATTATGGGAACTTTTCAGAAAACCTAGTACGGTTGAGTTCAACAATACTAAATGAGATATATATCTTGATGGAAAACGAAGTGACCAAGACAAGATGAGCATGCAAAACTCTGGTCATCGAGTCTAATAAGTTAAACGTTATAAGTGTAGCGGAGCCCAAGAAACACAACGACCAAACCGATGAAAGTTTTCCATCCCTAATTTTTGTGTTTGTATAGTAATTAGACTAATGATTATATTTGAACATCCCCTCATAGTTGTTTACTGCAAGAGGAAAGAAGAGGAGAATTTTTATTCATGAATTGAAATGTGCATGTCTATTAGGGTCTCTTCTAAATAGTTAGTATCTTATAAGATGGTTATGGTTCATAGTAGGTTGATATTTTGGTGAATGAGCTTCTAAATAGATTCTATTGTTCCAACAAATTTTTTTCTTTTATGATTAATGGTCATGTATTCAGAATTCTAAGAGACAAACCCAGCCAGGAAGAAGCTACGGAGCAAAGTTGTGAGCCATGCTTATTGTTGTTAAATAACCTAATTTGTTGTACTTCCAACCTGGCAAGTGATAAATATGTCTGGCATGGGTACTTATATCCTGATGTATTAACACCAAATAAATGTTTGGATACATGAGCCCTAACATCAAACGCAAGTTAAAATCCAGTCAAACTAGAAACATGTCTTTGTCAAAGCCAGGTTGGTGCTTCCTGATTCCAACCTTATGTAATACTATGATCTTATGATTAAAAAAAGGAGTACAAATGCCTCCATAATAAATTGACAGCTTGAATAAGGTAAACTTGTGAAAGAAACCTACCCAAGTGCATGTCCAAAACCAACAATTTCATGAACATTTCCAATATGATATTTAATTTTCTAAATGATTCAGCATATACTTCATAATTATTGAAATGTAACATAAACTATTATAAACATCAGACCTGACACTAAAGATTTGGGCAAACACATGTAAGACCAACTATTTTTTGAGAAGCCACTACCGGTTATGGCCTCTTTGAAAATTGATAAAATTGAGATTTGCATGGAAACATAAGATTAGAGCAGTAAAAAACAGAAGAAAAAAATTACCTCATAAAACTCTTCCTGGTCAGATTCTCCACGGTTGTGATTGAATAATATCCAGGGTCTTTGTCTACCATATCCTTTTGTGATTCCAAAGTCAGCTTCAGTTTGGTCTGCATTGGTGTCAATTTGAATCCCCAATTGCCCAGTTGCAAATGGATTAGTTTTTCCACCGTTGATTTCTTTGCTTTCATCCCTCTTAAGAAAGAATGATTTATGAGACACAAACCCTGGAGGAACTGCAAGACTGTGTGCTTTATCATGATTGGAGCCGTCCCTTTTAAAATTTGCGTCCATCAGTTCTGTGTAAAATCAGCTTTATGTTACGACTGTCTATTGGACACCATCAACGGATAAAAGAGAACAATTTATTGTTGAACAGAATCAAACAAAACTCATCATAAAACCCAGAAACAAAGTTCAGCAAATATAAAGGAACAGTAACGAAATAGCAGGAAAGGAGAAAAAATCTACTTCACAACAGGGGAGAAGTCGAATCGAGCTGGAAGAGAACGCCCTAGACTCGGCTGCTCCGAGCCCTCGGCAGCCCAGATCTCCCTCCCACTATGAAAAAGAGATAAAAACTTAATTAAATTTCCCTCCTTAATTAAATTTCCCTCCTTAGTTAATCTATTTAAATACCTCCTCAATCACTGTTCATCAAGCGATTAGTTCCAAAAAATCCTTCTCTGCCACTGAACCGTGGAGAAACTCAGTATCCAGTTACCATAACTATTAGAATTGGTGGTTTCCCCATGAGGCGAGATGTTCCTCGTTACGTGTGAAATCGATATTACATGAAAATTAATTTGCCATAAACATTTCAAAATCGATTCTAAGAACTAGGGGTGGGCGAATCCGACCCAACCCGACGATCCGATCCGATCCGATCGGATCGGATCGGATCGGACAAGGTATTCGGTAAGCATTTTAAAAAAATAACCCGATTTTCGGGTTGTTATCGGATTCGGATATTATCGGATTATAATCCGACAATATCCGAATCCGACCATGGGATTCGTATCCTTTTAATCGTCCCCCCCGATGACTCGATCTTCGTCCGATCGATTCCAACCCTAACCCTAACCTCGTCGTCCAGCGCCGACGAACGCTTAGCTCAGTGCAGACCTCCGATTCTCCGACCTTGAACGAACTCTGAACGCAGTCGCTGCTCCTTCGAGATTGTTACGTGGAATCGGCCATAAATTTCTTTTTTTGGACGAGATTAATTCTGGTAAAGTTTTCCTTTTGGGTTGTCTTCCCTTGAATGAGATTGAGAAATCTTTAGAGTAGATTTTGCTTTCTTTCCTTTTGCAGCACGATTCTGAATGATTTTCCTTCGATTTAAGGAAAGAATTACGGTTGTTGGATTTTATTGCACTGATGCGATTAAGGAAAGTTTTTTGGTCAATTTTATCGGATCTGATCCGATCCGATCCGATCGGATCTGTCGAATTCGGATCGGATTCGGATTCGGGTGTTTTGCATTTAAAACGCTTATCGGATCAGATCCGATAATCCGATAATATATCGGATTTACAGCAATCGGATCGGATTGACCCGATCCGATCCGATGCCCACCCCTACTAAGAACTATTAATAAATTAGGTAAATAACAATTTACTTTCTAAACTATATAACAAATTACAATACACATCTTAAATTTATAATTAATCATGACCTAAAATTTACCATAATATCTTAAATTTATAATTAATCATGACCTAAAATTTACCATAATTTTAACACATATTTCATCATGAGTTTTCTAGATAATTGATTAGTAATTTTAAATCAATTTGGTGGATTTTAACAAATTTTTGCAAAATAAAAGAACTTGCATTAATAAATTTGTTTTTTTATTTAGCTTAGTTAGCTTAGTTAACTTAAAAAATAAAAAAAAAATTCATAAAATTATAGCATCTTTATCAACATTAATTGAATCAATACTTTAATTAAATTAAAAAATATCGTTGAAATAAAAGAAAAGCTTGAAGACATGATGTATGTTAAAATTATGAAAAAATTCAAAGTTTTAACGGATAATTTTTAAAGTTCTAGATATCCACTCCAACTACCTTGTAATTAGATTTGAATTATATCCAATCGAAAATTGTTTCAAAATAAAATTGACAGAATTTTTTTCTCCACCAAAATCATTTCGAAAATTGAGTTCACATTGACTTTTTTAAATTAAAAATTAATCCAATATTACCCAAATGGTCACTTAGGTGGATCGATTCAATATGTTCCTATTGATGTCCCTTGTCATATCAAACTTTAAAGGGAAATTTGTACTGCCCTGTAGCGTACAGTTTCGTAAACTTTGCTTTTCATAAAAAGATGATAAAATTTTTGGTTTACGATCATGCATTTGTAAAACGTAGCAGCGGAAGACTTTGAAACACATTTATAATTTAAATCTCTTTTGGAGGAATACATGATTGCATGATCGTTCTAAAATACATTAAAATAAAAATCCTCTTGTTCGTTGCTTGGACAACATCGTTCTAACAGCCACGTAGCCACGGTCATGTAGGATCGTGTTTAACCTAAGTGGGGGGGTGAATTAGGTTAATAGATATTTTTATAAGTTTAATGCAAATTCTTGATTTCTCTCCTAAAATTTATTTATCTATTAAATAACTAGGCACAAACAATAATTAAATAGTTTAAGGGAGAGAGAGATAACACTGAGATTGTTAACGCGGTTCGGCCAACCTTGTCTACGTCCGCGCTTCAAGGTTGCTCCTTGAAGATCTTTCCGCTCTACCTCGAGCTTTACTATGATTGACTTCCGGGTGTCAATCAAACCTTACAAATGACTCTTCTTTCTGAGAGGCGTCACCCCTTTACAATTTCTCACAAATAATAACTTGAAGTTTTTCGAGAATGATTTGAAACTACTCTCTCGATCACAATGAGAATGATCTTATATGATTTACAATGAAGAGAGAGAGTAAGAGAAAAGCTAACTAGAAATTTTGGCAGAGATTGGACGTGCTTTTCTCTCTCGAAAATCGGCTTTTTCTTTTGGCTTCTCGTCTGCAATTTATAGATTTTCCGTCTGTCAGACTTCGGAGCTGTCGACATATCTTCGGGGGCTGTCGACATAGAGATAGCCGTTGAGACTCATAAGGAAGTAGCCGTTGAAGAATTTTTCTGTCATTGGTCTTAACCGGTTGACATAACTTTGGAGCTGTCAACATAACTTCAGTATCTCGAAGTTCTTCGGTCGACATCTACTCTTGGCAGTCGACATGAAAAACTCTCTGGAATTTACCCGGTCGACATAAGTTTTTCAACTGTCGACATAACTTCTAATTTCTTCTTCCGCTGGAAACTTAAACGGTCGACAGATGTTCCTAACGGTCGACAGACAATTTGTCTCTGGATTACAAGCGGCCGACATAAGTTTCGTCCGGTCGACATACGATCCAATGTCTTGAACTTTAATTGTCTTCAACCGGTCGACATACTTGATAGGCGGTCGACATATGATTCTTCTCTGGACTTTGAGCGGTCGACAGAACTTCTTACCTGTCGACATAAGTCGCTTCTTCGACACTTCTAACTCTTCTGTTATCCGTGCGGTCGACATATTGAGCAGTTCGGTCGACATAAGCCTTAAAAAAAAACTTACCGAATTCTGCAGAACTTGCTAGACTTTAATTGTACCCTTAAGTCTACTTTAAGCATTGAGACTTATTTGATTTTATCTTTCATACATAATTAACATAGTTATCATAAAAAATAATTGATTGCTTTAAAACCTTTTAAAACCAACAATCTCCCCCTTTTTGATGATGACAAAATAATTGAAAGATAAATTTACTCTCCCATACAATATGCATGCATGTTTTATAGATATTCAAAGCTCCCCCATACGTAGTCACTTATTCTCCCCCATTGACATTATCAAAAAAATATAAGCATCAAGGAGAATAGAGCAGTAAAGCACAAAGATAGAACATTGAATCACAAAAAAAAATATTGTTTACGTACAAGGAGAGGTGAACAAAAGATGAATTACTAAGTAAAGCTAAGATTCAAAGTCTAAAAGAGATTTAAACAATATCTACTTAGATATCCTTTTCTCCTCTTAATGCCTCGTCATCTAAGGATGGAAAAGTAATCGGTGAGGAGGATGGGGAATCAAGAACCAGAGTTCCAGTGGAGGAGGGAATCAACACCGTCCCTACTTCAGGAAGTTGCTCCTTGACCGGATCACTAGCCGGTGTGACATCTGGCTCAGCTGAAAAAGGAGTAGGTCGTGCTGAAGATCTTGGATCATCCTTTTCATGTTCTTCTTTGTTTTCATAGTAGTCGTCCCAAGCATCAACTTGTTTCTGGAGATTATCAACCTTATGATGTAATGACTCAACTGAGGATGCTAAGTTTGAGATGAGTCCTGTGAGCATATCAAGTCGTTCCTCAATCATGGAGGAAGAGAATTATTTCTCGCGAGCAGTTCGATGCTCTAGTGGAATGTGAAGCTCGTCTGATGTCAAGGGTGGGTCATTTCTTGAAGAGGAAGTGGGAGACTTGGGTGACATGTTTTTCTTGTAATGCCAAACTCCATCATCATCCTGGGCTAATCCCATCCTTGCAAGTGTGGAGGCAGAGTAAACATCAAGGTGCCTGACCTCGATGAAGGAAGTTGAAGGAGGAAACTGAACACCTTGTTTTGAGAAAATCTCCATTAGGAGGAGATTGAATGGCAGGGACTTAGATGCCCCATCCAGGACATCAAGCATACGCTTCATAATAATGTATCTGACATTGAAGCGTCTCCGTTGGAAGAACATGTAGAGAACATACAGCTCCACGTTGCTGATATGGTCTCTATCCCCGCCTTTGGGCAGCAGGTTATAGGTAATGATGTGGTGTACTAGGCGTGCCGTTATATTGAGATCACTTGCCTTTGGTTTGTACGAGACGTTCCTTGGATCCTTAGCGATTAATCGCAAGAATTCTCGATAATCTAAGCACCGAACTAGTGAGGGTTCCTTCCCTTGCTCGTAGTATTTATCAGTGAACTCGTTTGAGGTACGCTTGAGCATTGTGTTCAAGGAGTCAGCAGTGATTCTTATAGGATATCCTAACACATAGCTCTTAAGGGCGAAAGGGTGAGGAACTGAGTGCAAATTTGCGTAAAATAATCGGATTGCTTTCTCATTGTAACTACTCCTTAGGCTAAACAAGGAAGTTAAACCCAAATCATCTGTGTATTCAGAGATATCAATCCCTGCTATTCCATGTGATAATATACTCTACTTAGGATTAGAGGTTTTGATTGAAAGTACTGAGTATACCTCTCTTGAGCCTTTTTGTTTCGAAATAGACGCTTATCAATGGACGGAGGAAGAGGTTCTGAAGGTTTGTCTGACTGTGAAGTTTGTTTCCTCTTGGTCGGAAGTTTAGAAGTAGAAGCCATTGATCTTAGGGAAGCT
>QAOC01014292.1:67726-87556 GCA_003255005.1 Begonia fuchsioides
GGTGTCAATCAAACCTTACAAATGACTCTTCTTTCTGAGAGGCGTCACCCCTTTACAATTTCTCACAAATAATAACTTGAAGTTTTTCGAGAATGATTTGAAACTACTCTCTCGATCACAATGAGAATGATCTTATATGATTTACAATGAAGAGAGAGAGTAAGAGAAAAGCTAACTAGAAATTTTGGCAGAGATTGGACGTGCTTTTCTCTCTCGAAAATCGGCTTTTTCTTTTGGCTTCTCGTCTACAATTTATAGATTTTCCGTCTGTCAGACTTCAGAGCTGTCGACATAGAGATAGCCATTGAGACTCATAAGGAAGTAGTCGTTGTAGAAATTTCCTGTCGTTGGTCTTGACCGGTCGACATAACTTCAGTATCTCGAAGTTCTTCGGTCGACATAGAAAACTCTCTGGAATTTAGCCGGTCGACATAAGTTCTTTAACTGTCGACATAACTTCTAATTTCTTCTTCTGCTGGAAACTTGAACGGTCGACAGATGTTCGTAACGGTCGACAGACAATTTGTCTCTGGATTACAAGCGGTCGACATAAGTTTTGTCCGGTCGACATACGATCCAATGTCTTGAACTTTAATTGTCTTCAACCGGTCGACATACTTGATAGGCGGTCGACATATGATTCTTCTCTGGACTTTGAGCGGTCGACAGAACTTATTACCTGTCGACATAAGTCGCTTCTTCGACACTTCTAACTCTTCTGTTATCCGTGCGGTCGACATATTGAGCAGTTCGGTCGACATAAGCCTTAAAAAAAACTTACCGAATTTTGCAGAACTTGCTAGACTTTAATTGTACCCTTAAGTCTACTTTAAGCATTGAAACGTATTTGATTTTATCTTTCATACATAGTTAACATAGTTATCATAAAAAATAATTGATTGCTTTAAAACCTTTTAAAGCCAACAGGTCATGTGAGCATTTCATCAACTGAATGTTAGCATCACCTACACCACAAAGTTCATCTATGAGCCTAGTGCTGAGTAAGTAAAGCATGAAATGAATGAATGCATACATGATATGAATTTTTAAAACATTTTCTTTTCTTTTCATTTGGGGTATTTCTTTACTTTAATTTCCATGCATCCTTATCATGGAGCTTCCTGGCAAGGAACGAGAGACCACAAACTTGAGTCCACCTAAGGGGACAGCCAACTCAAATCCCTTCCCAATGACATTTACGTAACTTTCTCTTTCTTTCTTTCTTTTATCTTCGTCTTTCGTTGGTTATTCGAGCTCAACCCGAGTGAACCATTTTCATATTCTGTTTCATATGAAATCTCATGCATGTAAATAGTTCGTAACTTTCTTGAAAACATGATGCATGAGAAGCCCATGAACATGCATATTATGGATGTACCAAGAACATCATTAACATGTGTAGCATAAACATAACAATTCATCACATCATAGTAAATATCAATTCCAATAACATTTCGTAAGTTACATTAGCTTAACTACTTAACAATTGCTAGGAGCATATACTTATTCCGTTTTGACATAAACCAAATCTTTGTGATAGTAACCTAATTGCAACCTGCTATCCAAAAACATGACATTCATAAATCAATCCAAATTAACACTTCAAAACACATCTTTGTGCCAAATACCATCATTCAACATATTCTATCTAAACACTACAATTCATGTCATAAGAAACAAGCATAATCTAACACTTCATGGTGTAGGCCAAAGAGGCAAAACACAAACATAACATTACTTACCTTAAGTCTTTAGCAATTAGGAAAACACATAATCAATGCCTTTTAATCACTTCACAACCTATAAATAAAACAATTATTACTCGTAATCCAGAATATTATTCATTGTTTTGCAGCAACTTCAAAGTATAATAACTTATTATGTACAACTCCAAATGTCTTCATTCCTAAGCTCAAATCTCACCCAAGGTGTCTGTTTTAACGTGGGAAAAGGCATTAGACAGTGAATTAGTCTAACTTAAGTTTTGAATACAAAACCCGAAACTGGACAGATTTTCCAATTTTTAACCACTTTTGCATAACATGGACAAATATGAATTAATTCATTTTATCTTTCATATATATATCCACACCTAAGCCACTATAACATGATTTTACATCATTTTTACAGAACCATACACCATAACGTCCAAATTTTGTGCACTCAATATAGCTAATCATCATACCATCAATAAATCCTCTAAAAAAACATAATTATTCTTTAACCATCCTATCCTTAATCACAATTAATCTAATCCACGCATAACATAAATATTACCTCATGATTTTTAGCTCAGTAGATTCCTCTTGATGAGAAACACTTTTCCTCAAATGTTTGGAAGCTAATTTCTACTCATTCCCCTTTAATTTTCACTCTTTCTCTCTAAAACCCTTTCTCCCTTTTTTGCTCATTTTCTCCCTTTCTCTCTCTCCAGCCACGAAAATGGCTGATCGTCAGCCATTTCTCACATTTTTCAGATAGATTTTAGGATGAATTTACCTTTTAGTCCAATTAATCCTTTTAGGTTTACCATTTTTCCCTTACATGTCTCTTTAATTGCTAAAATACTACAATTATCACCATTTAATCATACATACTTTAATTAATTAATCTAGATTAGTACTAAGCTAATTCTTAAGATTAACATAATTAATCATGACTAGTAAACCTTAATTACCTCTTAATCACTCACTAATTATGCTTTAATCACAATTAATCACTAATCAAATAGGGACACGTGACACTTTCTTATTGCTTCTCTACTTTAAATTACCAAATCATATTTGTATCTAATAATATTCTTGGACTAAGGTTTATGCAAATAATATCAATGATTAAGGATGAAATCTAGTGAAGGTGACATATCCTTTAAGCATAAAGTGTAAATTTACTTGCTATCATTTTGATGCTAATTTCTCTAACCCTAGCTTTTTCATCTTTAACATTTATTTAAATATTTTAATTATCTTAAGATTAAGCAATTTTCTTTTCGGGTATTACATTCTCCCCTCCTTAATTAAATTTTGTCCTCAAAATTTGATCAAAAGTAAATTTTAGACATTAAATCATTCAATGACTTTACCCTTACAGCTATCCAAAATATCAAGGGAAACAATATCTACCAATAAACATTTCAATATTGTATCCAATTTCTCTTAATCAAATTCTTATTTAACAACGCAATCAAATAACATAAATTGTAAAAGAATACATGCTTACAATTGAAGAATCTTCCCATGATGAGGCTAGTGCTATTAGTGTGTTTGTAAAAAAAACGATGTTGACCAAGTAACTGCTCTGATACCATATTTGTAACGCCCTGTAGCATACCGTTTCGTAAACTTTGCTTTTCATAAAAAGATGATAAAATTTTTGGTTTACGATCATGCATTTGTAAAACGTAGCATCGGAAGACTTTGAAACACATTTATAATTTAAATCTCTTTTGGAGGAATAGATGATTGCATGATCGTTCTAAAATACATTAAAATAAAAATCCTCATGTTCGTTGCTTGGACAACATCGTTCTAATAGCCACGTAGCCACGGTAAGTAAAGCATGAAATGCATGAATGCATACATGATATGAATTTGTAAAACATTTTCTTTTCTTTTCATTTGGGGTATTTCTTTACTTTAATTTCCATGCATCCTTATCATTGGAGCTTCCTGGCAAGGAACGAGAGACCACAAACTTGAGTCCACCTAAGGGGGCAGCCAACTCAAACCCCTTCCCAATAACAGTTACGTAACTTTCTCTTTCTTTCTTTCTTTTATCTCCGTCTTTCGTTGGTTATTGGAGCTCAACCCGAATGAACCATTTTCATATTCTGTTTCATATGAAATCTCATGCATGTAAATAGTTCGTAACTTTCTTGAAAACATGATGCATGAGATGCCCATGAACATGCATAATATGGATGTACCAAGCACATCATTAACATGTGTAGCATAAACATAACAATTCATCACATCATAGTAAATATCAATTCCAATAACATTTCGTAAGTTACATTAGCTTAACTACTTAACAATTGCTAGGAGCATATACTTATTCCGTTTTGACATAAACCAAATCTTTGTGATAGTAACATAATTGCAACTTGCTATCCAAAAACATGACATTCATAAATCAATCCAAATTAACACTTCAAAACATATCTTTGTGCCAAATACCATCATTCAACATATTCTATCTAAACACTAAACAATTCATGTCATAAGAAACAAGCATAACCTAACACTTCATGGTGTAGGCCAAAGAGGCAAAACACAAACATAACATTACTTACCTTAAGTCTTTAGAAATTAGGAAAACACATAATAAATGCCTTTTAATCACTTCACAACTTATAAATAAAACAACTATTAATCGTAATCCGGAATATTATTCAATGTTTTGCAGCAACTTCAAAGTATAATAACTTATTATATACAACTCCAAATGTCTTCATTCCTAATCTCAAATCTCACCCAAGGTGTCTGTTTTAATGTGGGAAAAGGCCTTAGACAGTGAATTAGTCTAACTTAAGTTTTGAATACAAAACCCGAAACTGGACAGATTTTCCAATTTTTAACCACTTTTGCATAACATGGACAAATATGAATTAATTCATTTTATCTTTCATATATATCCACACCTAAGCCACTATAACTTGATTTTATATCATTTTTACATAACCATACACCATAACGTCCAAATTTTGTGCACTCAATATAGCTAATCATCATACCATCAATAAATCCTCTAAAAAAAACATAATTATTCTTTAACCATCCTATCCTTAATCACAATTAATCTAATCCACGCATAACATAAATATTACCTCATGATTTTTAGCTCAATAGATTCCTCTTGATGAGAGGAACACTTTTCCTCAAATGTTTGGAAGCTAATTTCTACTCATTCCCCTTCAATTTTCACTCTTTCTCTCTAAAACCCATTCTCCCTTTTTCTCTCTCCAGCCACGAAAATGGCTGATCCTCAGCCATTTCTCACATTTTTCAGATATATTTTTAGGATGAATTTACCTTTTAGTTCAACTTATCCATTTAGGTTTACCATTTTGCCCTTATATGTCTCTTTAATTGCTAAAATACTACAATTATCACCATTTAATCATACATACTTTAATTAATTAATCTAGATTAGTACTAAGCTAATTCTTAAGATTAACATAATTAATCATGATTAGTAAACCTTAATTACCCCTTAATCACTCACTAATTATGCTTTAATCACAATTAGTCACTAATCAAATAGGGACACATGGCACTTTTTTATTGCTTCTCTACTTTAAATTACCAAATCATATTTGTATCTAATAATATTCTTGGACTAAGGTTTATGCAAATAATATCAATGATTAAGGATGAAATGTAGTGAAGGTGACATATCCTTTAAGCATAAAGTGTAATTTTACTTGCTATCATTTTGATGCTAATTTCTCTAACCCTAGCTTTTTCATCTTTAAAATTTATTTAAATATTTTAATTATCTTAAAAGTAAGCAATTTTCTTTTCGGGTATTACAAAATTAGTTTTGTAGCAGTAGCGAAAATCCTTTTCCAAATTAAAATTGAAATATGATATGATTATGTTATCTAGTATTTACAAAATCTAAGGCTCATTCAAATTCCAATAAATTTATTTTAGTTACAATGAAGATCTTATATTAATCGCCTTTGTTTGATATGTTCATTTAGTACCAATACAAACGGCAACTACACTTACATGCAAGGGCTTAGATTCCACTAATAATTATACCAAATCTTATAATTGTATTTTTAAAGTATATAGAGTATAATAAACAAAGTATTGTCAATCGACATAGGTACTACACATGTCACAAAGTATTATGATGTCCGTCTCGTGATGGCAGAGGGGATGTCCAAGTTTGACATTGTTCAAGGGTAGCGATCGTAAATGAGTTTTTCATCTCTAACCAATAAAATATGTTTTCGGTGACAAACCAAGAACATAGTCATATGAATTTTGACCCAAAGTAAATAATATTATGCTTCCAAATTTGGGGGCTCTACAAGTAGTATAAGAGTTAGTCTTCCTAGTATGTGATAGTGACAACGAGAATGTGTGACACTTAAAAGAGGTTGGATCATGACGGCTTACCTTGTTATGGCAAAGTTGGTGTCTAATTCATCGCCAATGGGTGAAAACTAGGGATGGTTAGTAAATTAGTTTTTCTCATTTAAGTAGCACAATGTGTTTCAGACAGGCAGAAAATAAAGTTGTGTGGATTCTGACATAGAGCAAAGTTGTTCTAGCATGTTCGAGGGCACCATATGCACTAACCATCTATTTAGATTTGTAATAGAACTATGTTTATATCTCTTAACATCTCAAATTATATTTTATCATTGTATGTTTCTTATTGAATAATTAATTGATAACAATTATATTTTAAACAGTAATTATTCGATCACTGAATTAAAAAAACAAGTGAATTTAGATAATTAGATTGTTATTTTATCAATGTTAGCATTCTCAATTGTTCAAAACAATTCATTCTCATAATACAAGGTTTATAATTTTTTTTGAATGAAACTATAATGAACAATTCAAGAATAAATTAAAATTAATTAAGATCGTACATATATGACCATCATAATGATAAAATCAATTATTTTTAAAAATATATTTTCATCTAGCCCAATCATATAGTAATTAATACCTGTAAAGTAATGAGTTCATCTTTAATGTTATGATTTTGTATTTGTACCAAATGCAGATAAGTATTGAAGAATAAATAATTTTTTAAGTATGAAATACATACGAAAACCAATGGAAATAAAGATTAGATCATCAACGTGACTAGGTTGACCCCTACTCATCAAAGATTTTTATGATACCAAGTTTTATAGAATTGGGTGACCTTTATCATGAGAAAAAAATGAACAACTTGGAATCGTTACAAACCAAGACTTAATGATATTTAATAAACTTATACCCCATAAAGTTAGAATACACCCTCTAAAAACAAGCCAACATTACAATTTAGGTGTTCAGACTTTGGCAGTAAAAATTATGGAATTTTGAAATTTGTGATCATTATTGCAAAAGGAGAAATTTGCACAATTTTAGAAAATTATCAATAATGATGAGCTTGACTATATTTAATGAATTTAATTCATTTTACATTGTAATTAACATCTCAATGAATGATTAGGTTTGAATCATGGTAATCATATATATCTACAAAAGTTCATAGAATTTTGAAGTTATCCTAGATGGTCTAGGATGACAATTGAGGCTTGAGCCATTGGTTGATCCATGTACGAAATTATTTATTTAATCACAAGTTTTGTCACACCGCGTAAAAATTTACTTAAAAATGACCGCGGTAAAATTTTTCTTTCTTTAAAAATGTTCCTCTTCAAGATCTTCACAAGTTGAATCAAAGCTATGTTGTTTCTCTCCAAAAAAAAAGTGGAAGAAAATGTTGAGGTACAAACCGAGCAAGTGGAAGACATTGTCGTAATTGAGGATAAGCACTCCTCCAAGGAATCTGAAAACTCTTGTGCTATCTTGGAGCCCCATCACGAGCCTAACCAAGAAGACATAATTGAGAATCTTCCGTTGGCAGCAAGTATTGAAGAAGGAACCTCAATAAAGATAGAGTTCAACAAGCCGAGATTGCCAACCCTATGTCTCGAATGACCGTGAACCAACCCTTCGGGTATGTATATCCAATATTTACAGCACCCTCTCATGCTTGCAATGTAGGTGCAACTAGTTTTGAAGATCTCCAACAAAAAGTTGAGGAAATAGTGGAAGTAGAAACCGAGCAAGTCGATGCTCACATCCACCCATGGTTGGGAAGGTACCGGCAAGGGCATGTACAAGCCTTGTGGGAGCACTCGGCTCTTAGCGTTTTTACACACAATGCACCTCTCTATGTACTTGCGCACCTCCTTGATCATGTGTGGCCAAAAGAAATGTTCCTTCAATGTCTCTAGGGTTTTCTTCTCCCCAAAGTGTCCAGCCAAGCCTCCACCGTGAGCTTCCTTTACTAGAGATTCTCGAAGACTACATTTGGGAATGCAAAGCTGTCCACCCCTAAATAGATAACCATCCGCCAAATGATAGGCACAAACTTCTTTGTTCAAACACTTTTCAAACAACTCCTTGAAGTCGGGGTCCTCTTGGTAAGTATTTTTAATCCACTCAAATCTCAAAATTCGGGAAGTGAGCTCGGTAAGCAATAAGGTTCTTCTTGAGAGGCCATCTGCCACCATATTTACTTCACCCTTTTTGTACTTGATAATATAAGGAAACCTCTCAAGAAACTCCACCCACTTTGCATGTCTCTTGCTGAGCTTCCCTTGGCTTCTAATGTGTTTCAATGCTTGGTGGTCCGTGTATATAATGAACTCCTTAGGAAGGAGATAATGCTGCCAAACTTCAATGGTTCTTATCAAGGCATACATCTCCTTATCATAAGTTGAGTAGTTCAAAGCTGCCCCTTTTAACTTTTCACTAAAATATGCCACGGGCTTCCCTTCTTGCATGAGGACAGCTCCTATGCCGAGGGCCGAGGCATCACAATCCACTTCGAACACCTTATGGAAGTCCGAGAGCACAAGTAGAGGGGCATTGCAAAGAGCTTCCTTGATACGGTCAAAACTTGCTTGGCACACCGGGGTCCATTCAAAATCTTTACCCTTTTTGGTGCAATCCGTGAGGGGAGCAACAATACTACTAAACCCCTTGATGAATTTTCTGTAAAATGAGGCCAATCCATGGAAGCTCCTAATATCCGAAACACACCTTGGAATCGGCCACTCCCTTATGGCTTCTATTTTGCCTTGATCAACTTCCATTCTATCTTTAGATAATATGAACCCGAGGAAGTGCACCCTTTCTTGCACAAAGGAACACTTCTTCAAATTGCCATATAATTGTGCATTTCTAAGTGTGTCAAATAATAGCCGAAGGTGCACCAAGTGATCCAAATAACTTCCACTATACACCAATATATCGTCAAAATAAACTATCACAAATTTTCCAAGTAATCCTTCAAGACATGATTCATTAATCGCATAAAAGTACTCAGGCATTAGATAGCCCAAATGGCATTACTAACCATTCATATAGGCCATACTTGGTTTTGAAGGTGGTTTTCCATTCATCTCCTTCAACTATCCTTATTTGGTGATAGCCGCTTTTGAGGTCGATCTTGGAGAAGAATGCAGCTCCACTAAGCTCATCCAATAGGTCCTCCAGTCGTGGTATAGGGAACCTATATTTGATAGTCATTTGGTTGATGGCACGGCTATCTATGAACATCCGAGAGGAGCCATCCTTCTTTGGCACCAAAAGAGTAGGTACCGCACAAGGACTTAATGACTCTCGGATGTACCGTTTCTCTAGGAGCTCCTGTACTTGTTCATCAAGTTCTCTGGCCTCCTCGGGGTTCATTCGATAGGCCGGCCGATTGGGTAGAACCACCCCGGGTTGAAGGTCTATCCGTTGTTCTATCCCTCGGATTCGTGGTAGGCTAGCTGGCAACTCCTCGGGGAAAACATCACCATATTCTTCAAGGAGGGTTAAGACTTCTTCCGGAGCCCCTCCAATTTCTTCCATTCTTTCCCGGAATAAAATCAATACAATCGGTGCTACTTGTAGTACTTCCCGAGAGAGCTCCTTTTTGTTGATAATTAGCACCTTCTTGGAAGAGTTCTCCCTTCTAATCCTCTCATCCATAGCTATAGCCGAGGGTGTCAAAGGTGTAAGTCTAATGCTTCGGTTCTCCCATTCGAATGAGTACTCATTGGTCAGCCCATTGTGCATGGTGTGTCGATCCCTCCCTAAAAGAAGGTGGCTTGCATCCATCGGTAGCACATCACAAATTACAGCATCCTTATAATTCCCAATGGAGAACTCAATTCTTGCACGCTTGCTCACCTTTAGGTCTCCTTCATCATTTAGCCATCGGAGCCTATAAGGGTGGGGATGCTCCTCGGTTTGGAGTTGTAGCTTCTCAACTAGCTCAGTGGATGCTACATTGGTGCAACTCCCTCCATCTATGATTAGGGAGCACACTTTATCTTTGATGAGGCATCAGCTATGGAAAATAATTTGCCTTTGAATAGTCTCGGGTCGGCCATTGGTTGTGAGGGCCCTTCGGATCACCATGAGGAGGGGGCCTTCTTGGGCTCGGCACACCTCTTCTAATGGCTTGGCCATTTGCTCTTCTTCTTCCTCCATCGGCTCATCCTCACTAAAAACTTGTCCACAACTCTCTAAGAGTACCATTACCCTCTTATTAGGGCATTGTGCAGCAATATGCCCTAGTCCGAGACATTTGAAGCATTTGATATCTCTTGACCTAGGCTTGTTTGCTTCTTCAATTGGTTTAGGAGGAATGTCTTTCTTTTGAGTCCACGACTTTGGTTGGTATGGTTTGTTCTCTTGCCTGGGAGGCGGCTTAAATGGTGTGTTATAAACCGGGCTCGGCTTAGCCACAACTTTCTTGCCTTTCTTTTTATGTTGTCTTTCCACTCGCAAGGCCAATTGGATGGCTGCATCCAAGGATTCAACAAGCTGCAACTCCATTACATCACCAATTTCCTTGTGCAACCCTCTTAGGAACCGTGCCAATATTTGTTCCTCCGGCTCCTAAAGATCACACCGGATCTGCAAGGTCTCGAATTCCATTAAGTACTCTTCAACCGAGAGGTTTTCTTGTTTCAAATTTTGGAGTTGATAGAACAACTCTTGTCTATAGTGGCTCGGGACAAATCTTCTCTTCATATGCATTTTCATGGTCCTCCAAGTGGTTATCTCTTCCTCACGGTCGCGCCTTCTTTGTGCCCGCAAGCTATCCCACCAAAGGCTAGCATACCCATGGAGCTCCAAGGCCACCAATTGTAACTTGGATTTTTTAGAATAGTTGTAACAATCAAACACCTTGATTGAGGACTGGCAGTACAGGAGATAGTGAAAGACTTCTGCACAACTTTCAATACGGAGAGTCTGGGAATGAGAAAATTGGCAGAAATCAATTTCAATGAAAGAGGGAGAGAATGCAAGTGGTTAGACAAAAAAAAACAAGGGTAGATTAAAAGATATGAGAGATTAAAATGCAGTTGACAGAATGGTCAGATTTCAGGTACTCGGGTGAAGGACAGTGGAAAGATGAGGGCACAACTCCTAAATGGAAGAAACAGGGGACACAATGAAAGACCAAATATTTTAAGACACGAATGAGGAACTCACAGACCAAATATCATAACATTAGCACAAGGAAACACAAGTTGGCACGGGGGTGGCTTTTGATGCACAAAATCCACCCGATAAAGCAATAACAACAATAAACAACACCAAACAGCAAAAGATCCGAAAACAAATGGGATGGAGTGAGGGCTATAGGACTTCTAAGCTTGCCTTAATCCTAATCAAGTGGGGAGGAAGGTTGGTACAAAGGCTTAGTGATCCTAGCAAAAATCACCAACACCAAAGACAATCCATAACAAAGGATATTACTCACCTTTGGATGAAAAATTCGTGAGAAAAAAAAAGAGAGGAGCTTCAAGCTTCTTCTTTTATCCAATCTTTTTTTCTGTTTACAAATGACGAGGGAGGAGAGTTTTGATACTCTCTCCAATTACATCAAAAGGGAAAAATCAAAAAGAAAAAGAAATAGGACTAATGAGTGTTTAGTAGGTGTTAGGTGGAATTGGGTCCCACCAAAGCTTCCTAAACACACCACAAAGATTCTAGACTTAGGGCCACGCACCAAAACATCAACCTAAAGAAAAAGGCCAAGGGGAAATAGGGCTTCCCAAGTTCCAAAAAAAAGGCCATGGATTTGGTTGAAACTGAACCAAACCCTTCTCAATGGTCCAAACCGAACCATCAAGGCTTACAACAAAACAGCTCAGCATATTTATAATTTACAACCAACCCATGTAAGCAAAAGAAAATATCCAAGAGAAGATCAAGTGGACCATTATTGATGGACCATTCTTGCCCGGGCTTGTTGATCTCCTAGCCGAGCCCAAATTGGTGAAGATTTAGGCATGATCCGATCCATCACTTGATGGATTGTCCAATGCTCGTTGGAGTGGATCATTTGCACCCCTTTTGGACTCTTCTTGGAGGGCTTCCTCTCCCAAAATGGTTGTGGGGAAATCGGTATCCTTCGCCCATGTGATCGGACATGGCCGTGGCTCGGGTGGGAGGCTTCGGCTAGGTGGACTTTGGACACCGGTCTCCACCTTCTCCCCTCCAAACTCCCGTTGCAAGCAATGTTTGGGGAGTTCCTTTTCATGAAGTGTGGGAGCGTCTAAGAGATCCAATGGAGAAAATGTTATACCTGCAAAATCAACAAACATGTTAGCTAGTATTCTTGCACGGCTCTGGGTTGTCACGCCCTCCGATTGTTGGTGGCTCCCGAGCATATCATAAGGTTCTAGGGTTCAAAGTTCTAGTAGGGCTCTAGGGTACTAGGGTCCATGGTTTGGGGGTTCTAGGGTTCAGGCTTAGGGATTCAGGGTTCAGAGTTAAAGGGTTCTAGGATTATAACGTGGTTAATGGTTCCATGGTTCCAGGGTTTAAAGTTCAAGGTTCCAAGGTTTCAGTTTCTAGTGTTTAAGGTTCAGGGTTAAGGGTTCTATGGTTCAACGTTCAAAGTTCCAAGGTTTGGGCTTCCAAAGTTCAGGGTTCTAGGGTGTTAGGGTTTAGGGTTAAGAGTTCCAAGGTTCCTAGATTCCAGGGTTGGGTTCCAGGGTTCCACGATTATAGGGTTACAAGGTTGAAGGTCAAGGATTCCAGGTTTCAAGGTTTAGGTTTTCAAGGTTTAGGGTTCCAGGGTTTAGGGTTCTAGGGTTCAAGGGTGTTTTAGGGTTAAGGGTTCAAGGTTATAGGGTTCCAGGTTCTAGGATTTTGGGGTTAAGTGTTCAAGGTTCATGGGTTTAAAGTTCAGGGTACAGTGTTCAAGGGGGTGGTCCAAATTTCAAGGTTCAAGGTTCGCAATTCAAGGGTTTCTAGGTTTAGGATTTAAGATTTTAGGATTTAGGATTCCAAGGTTTCAGGGTTTGGTGTTTCAGGGTTTAGGGTTCCAAGGTTCAAGGTTCAAAGTTTATAGGATTCTAGGGTTCCATAGTTTAGAGTTTAGGGTTATAAGATTCAGGGTATCAGGTTCCAGGGTTGCAGGATTCAAGGTTGAGACTTTAAAAGTTTAGGATTCAAAGTTTCAACGTTAAAGTCCTTCAAAAGTTTAGGGTTCAAGGTTTCAAGGTAAAGGGTTCTAGGGTTCAGTGTTTCAAGATTTTTATAGTCTCATGTATCGCTGTTATAGGGTTCTAGGGTCTAGGGTTTAGGGTAACAGGGTTCCAGGAGGGTCCATGGTTTAGTGTTCCAATGTTCATGGTTTTTGGGTTCAAGGTTTAGGGTTCATGGTTTAGGGTTTAGGGTTTAGGGTTCATGGTTCGAGGGGTCCAAGGTTAAGGGTTCCAATGTTCTTGGTTTAGGGTTCAGGGTTCCAAGATTCAAGGTTCAGGGATCTAAGGTTCAGGGTTCAAGGTTATGAGATTCCAGGGTTCAGAATTCAAGTTTCAAGGGTCCAAGGTTCCATGGTTCAAGATTCAGAGTTCCAGGGTCCAGGGTTCAAGGTTCAAGGGTACTAGGATCTAGCATATGGATTCAAGGGCCAAGGTCCAGGGTTCAAGGTTTTAGGGTTCCATAGTTTAGATCTAGTGTTCTAGGGCTCATTGTTTTGGGTTCAAGGTTCTAGGGTTTAGGGTTTTGAGTACATGGTTCTAAGGTTCAATGTTCCAGGGTTCAAGGTTTTAGTGTTAGGATTCAGAAATCAGGGTTCCAAGGGTTCTATCATCTATAGTTCAAGGTTCAAGTTTCAAGGGGTTGGATTCAAGGGTTAAGGGTTTGTGGTTTAAGGTGTAGGGTTAAGGCTTCAATGTAACATCCCTTTTCTTTTGTAACATAAAAAGCTTTTCATTGAAAAGTCTTTTATCAAACATATTCATATATTTATACTTACAAAGCGGAAGCTAACATTTCAAATCACACTTATAAATAGTTAAACATAGGTCATATTTTCAAAATATAAAACTTTACAAACACTACATATTTTTAATTCAAAATAACCTTTTACAAGTCCTCTTCAAAACACGTGTCTTTTAGTGAGCTTACCCCACCGGTCAAATCTCGCTTAAAACGGCAAGGCTCCACGGAAGACACTCTCCTCCTCCTTCATATTAAATCCTTAGATGACATTTCTTCAACATTCAAGTCATCACCTACATTGCAAAGTCTAACTAATGAGCTTAAAGCTCAGTAAGTAGTGCAAATAAAACATGCATGATGTAATGAATGATATGATTTAAAACCATGTAGCTCATTTCATTTTCGTGGTGTGGATCCGCCCCCCATATGACGACCATCCACAAAACTTGATAGTTTATGTATCGTATATCGTTAGGAGATAACAACCTACCGTCAATCCCCATTGGGCTCACGGTAACATGGACCCATAGCCATTGCCGAGGGCGTCTTTATTCTCCTTTACATAACTTATCTCATTAGGAGATATAACAACCTACCGTCAATCCCCATTGGGCTCACGATAACAGTGATCCATAGTCATTGCCGAGGATGTCTTTATTCTCCTTTATCGTAGATGTCTTCATCGAATCAATAGAGATATTGCGGGGATGAATGTAGGCATCAAAGACCCCCATGGGCAACCTAACACTCAATCCGCCATCCCCCTACGATTCACTTATTATAATTCGTAGCTTTCATGCATGGAAATTCATTTTCGTTGTCATTCGTAGAAAACATGATGCATGATATCCATAGCATGTCACATACAATCCTATCCTTAATGCATGAAAATCTAAACATGTCCATAAAAGTCATATAAACAATACCCATAAAAATCCCACATAAATCTTTCAATCAATCAATACAAGGCACACAAACAATCCTCAAATGACTTGAGGTCGGTGTATTGTGCATTACACCCCAACCAGTTTATCATCAATCAAAAATCATAAAAATACATAACCTTTGCAATGTAGACCTCTAATAGGCCAAACGCATGCAACACATACTTACCTTTGCAGTTATCTCAAATTAATCCATTTGAGTCCCTTCTTAGTCCAATTAATGACCTAAACATATAAATCATTCAAGGATTAGAAAATGCATAAAGTCTTAACTTTCTATTCCAACTTTGAACTACTATAACTTCCTTGATAATGATCCATTCCTGATACTTAAGGTGTCAAATTGTTCCTTAAGGAGTCTGTTGCTTGAAAATGTAATCGCAAATAAACGCAAGTGCACGTATCGCAACGTAGTAATAAAAATATCGATCCCACAAGGACAAATCAACTTTCAATTTAGAGAAATAATTGCAAAGTAAAAGAAATAAACTAAAAATGTTAGCTTTAAATATTTACTAAAAGAATTAAAGAATAAAGAATAGGTTTTTCATCATTTGATTGGGTTTTCATCTAATCTAATGTGCATAAAGTAAAGTGCAGAAAGTAACGTGCATAAAATAAAGTTGGTGGTCGAATCGAGAATTAGAATTAACCTCGGAAAGAACTAACTATGATTGACTTAAGCAAATCAACATAAAAAATTCAGACTTTGATTAAAACTAAACAACTCAATAACTTATGCTGTCAAGACTTGTAAAATCGATGAAAGTTAAAACGAAAAGCAAAGGAGAGAATTTTGGTCCTCGCCGTCGGAAACCGTTGTTCACACAGCCCCGTTCTCTCGCCGTCGTAATCGCCGTCACCGACCTCTTCCACGGATTTACGCCCAGGCTTGATCGCAAGCTTGTTCTCTAATTCTAGCACACCCAATTCGTGGTGTTAACCTTTCTTTAAGTAATCTTCGTGGGCTGTAGCAGATCGGAAAGGAGGTTGCGAGTTTGGAGGAAGATTTGGATAGATTTGGAAGGTTGTTGAGATTAGGAAAGATTTCCAAATCTTCAAGATATTCTTGCTTCCAAATATGATTTTGAGTTGATTCTTCCTTCTTTTTCGTGATCTTCCAGCTTCTTCCTTGCTCTGCAATCCATCTTTAAACTTGGCAACTGCATCTAAACAAAATATTGTGAAAATACGAAATCTAGAAATATTGCTGAAAATCACGTAAAATCTGCGTTTTTAGATGCTGTTGCGATGCTGCGGCATTTCCGCGATATTTGCCTAAAAATCCGATTTTTGAATAAAACATTATATGATCACAAGCAATTTATCAATAAAATCCCGTGAAATGTTAGGTTTTTTCAAGGCCTAACAGAGTCTAATATAACTTTTTAGAAGACATCAATTTCAGAAAACTAATGTATGTCAACTTAGGTGGACAAAATAGAGGGCATTCACTGTTAGAACAGTGATTAGGTCGACATAAACTTTCAGGGGTCGACCTATGTCGACAAAACAGAGAGCATGCATTTCTCGAACTCAAGAATCGGTCGACATAACCTATATGTCTCGACCTACCTTGGCATAATGTGTCGATTGCTTATTCATGCGGTCGACCGAATCATTTACAGAGAGTTATTTTGTGTCGACCGGTCGATCATATGTCGACCGGTGCTCTCCCAGTTTCTGTCTACTAACTTGTAACATCTATAACTTTGTCTACAAAGCTCCCATTTGAGTGATTCAAACGTCTATAGATTACTCTAAATGTATAATATAACTCTTATGAAGGACATAAACTCAGATTCGTAACAAAAATCGACCGAATCTCCAAAACCTCTAACCCTATACGTAAATAACTGATTTTGAAACACTTGACATGAACTCCTTCATTTTCATCACCTAATTCAACCAACATCATCCTTTTTATCATTATTGAACCTACAAGAACTTTAAAGGATATGAAAATACCTTGAGTTTCAGCCTCCATGAAATATCAAAGCTCTTCACTTCACTTCTCTTAAAGTCACTCACTTTCTCACTCTTTTTCCTCACAAAACTCCTTCTCTATCTCAATCTCACCCTCCTTTGATTTAGAGCACGATACCTAGGGAAAAAAGGGGGAGGAAGATCGTGGCTGGGAGGGGAAAATGCCAGCCAAGATCCACTTAAAGTCCTTTATTAAATAAAATCAATATTCCTTTTATGTCCACCAATCAGAATTCTTCAGATTTTGCTGACTTTTCAACTTATGTCGACACATGGTCAACTTATGTCGACATAATGGTCAACTTATGTCGACACAATGGTCGACTTATGTCGACACAATGGTCGACCAAAGAAATTCCGAGAGTTATTCTATGTCGACCGCTCGTCCAAATGTGTCGACCCAATCTTTTCCTGAGAGCAACTTATGTCGACCGTTTATTTGTTTTGTCGACCGAAACTTACTTTTAAGGTAATCCTTTAGTATATTTAACCCAACTTACTACATTACTCTTACTTAAACCTAGCAACTCCCAAACAATGGACTTCAAACAAACACCAATCAAACCCAAATACTTGCGCCGGTGCACGGTGTGATACACCCCAAACGAAGGATTCTTATTCCAATTATTCATAATCGTAGCTAATTCACGTGTTTCTAATTTTCTAATATTTCCTAATAACTTCGTCCAATTGGCCCTTAAACATTATTCTCTTTATCACCTCCAGCCTACTAATTTACTAATATCCATAATACTTTAATACTCTAACATTTAAGCATCATTCATAAAAAGGTCTTAATCGCTTTCGTCTTAAGGTCACAAATTCTTAAAATAAAAATGAGGATTGTTACATTCAAAATTTAGGGTTCTAGGGTTTAGGGTTTAAGAGTTTTAGGATTTAGGGTTTAGAGTTCCAGAGTTCTACGGTTTAGTGTTCTGGGGTTCTAGTGTCTAGGGTTTAGGGTTCTAGGGTTCTAGGGTTCAAGGTTCTAGGGTTCTAGGGTTCTAGGGTCCATGGTTCAGGGTTTCAATGTTCAGGGTTAGATGGTTGAGTTCATGGTTCAGAGTTCAAGGGTTCAAAGTTCCAGGGTCCAAGGTTAATGGTTCAAGGGTTTAATGATCCAAAGTTCTAGGGTTCCAAGGTTCAGGGTTTAGAGTTTCACAGTTAAGGGTTCTGGGTTTAGGGTTCAGGGTTCCAAGGTTCAAAGGTTCAAGGTTCCAGGGTTTAGGGAATGTTCTGGGTTCAAGGGTTTAGAATTCAGGGTTCTAGGGTTTCAAATTCCATTGTTCATGATTCAGAGTTTCAAGATTCTAGGGTTTAGGGTTCCACGGTTCTAGGGTTCAAGGGTCCATAGTTCATGATTCCAGGGTCTAGGGTTCTAGGGTTCAAGGTTTTGGGTTCACAGTTCCATGATTCATGGTTTTAGGTTCAGGGTTCCAAGGTTCAAGGTTCTACAATTCATGGTTCAAGGTTCAAGGGTTCCAGAATACCAAGGTCAAGGGTTGAAGGGTTCAGGGTTTATGATTTATGGGGTATCATGTTTCAAGGTTCCAGGGTCTAGGGTTCCAGGTTCCAGATTCCTAGGTTTAGAGTTCTAGGGTTCCTGAGTTCAGGGTTTAGGGTTTCGTGTTCTAGGGTTTAGGGGTAGGGGTTCTAGGGTTCCAAGGTTAAGGGTTCACTGTCCGGAGTTTAAGGGTCTTGGATTCTAGGGTTTAACGTTCAAAATTCAGAATTCAGAGTTCAAGGGTTTAAGGGTTTAAGGGTTCCAGGGTTCAAAATTATGGGTTTAGGGTTCAGGGTTTACGGTTCCAAGGTTCAAGTATCAGGTTAAGGGGTCCCCAGGGTTCTAGGGTTGAGGGTTTTTGGTCTAAGATTCAAGGTTCTAGGTTTAGAGTTCATGGTACATGGTTGGTCTATTATTTTAGGATCAAGGTTCAAGGGAGATTCAGAGTTCAAGGTTCCAGGGTTTTAGGGTTCAAAGTTCCAAGGTTACAAAATTCTAGGGTTCAGGGTTCCAGGATTCCAGGGTCCAGGGTTTGGGGATTCGAAGGCCCTAGGGTTCAGGGTTAGGGATTTACGGTACAAGGTTCTAGCATTTAAGGTTTCTTGGGTCTAGGGTTAATGGTTCTGTGGTTCCAAGGTTTAAGGTTCTAGGTTTCTAGTATTCAAGGTGCATTCACAATTCTAGGGTTCAATGTTCAAAGTTCTAGGGCTTCGATGTTCAAGGTTTAGGCTTCAAAGGTTCGGGTTTCAAGGTTCTAGGGTTTAGGGTTCAGAGTTCCAGGGTTCCTGGATTCTAGGGTTCAGAGTTTCAAGGTTTGGGTTTATGGGAGGGTTTCAAAGTTCAGAGTTTAAGGTTTTAGGGTTCAAGGTTCAAGGTTTAAGATTCTAAGGTTAGGGGTTCTAGAGTTCATGGTACATTGTTCAAGGTTCAGGGTTTAGGGTATAGGGTTCTAGAGTTAACAGTTTCTAGGGTTCAAGGCTAAGGGTTAAGGGTGTGGGTTTAGGGTTCAAGTAATTTAGGACTCCAAGGTTCTAGGGTTCAGCGTTTAGGGTTCACGATTCAAGATTCAAAGTTTAATTGTGCAAGGGTTTCAGGGTATAGAATTTAGGTTTTAGGCTTGAGAGTTCAGGGTTCCAAGGCTCTGGCTTTCAAGGTTAAGGATTCCAAGGCTCTGGGTTCTAAGGTTAAGGGTTCCAAGGTTACAGGTGTAGGATCGTGTTTAACCTAAAAGGGGGGGGGGGGGGGAATTAGGTTAATAGATATTTTATAAGTTTAATATAAAATTCTTCGTTTATCTCTTAAAAATTATTTATCTATTAAATGACTAAGCACAACCAATAATTAAAAAGTTTAAGAGAGAGAAGAATGACACTGGGCTTGTTAACGCGGTTCGGCCAACCTTGCCTACGTC
>QAOC01014292.1:87940-115371 GCA_003255005.1 Begonia fuchsioides
AATCTCTTGAACTTCAATTGTCTTCAATCGGTCGACATACTTGATAAACGGTCGACATATGATTCTTCTCTGGTCTTTGAGCGGTCGACATAAGTACATACCTGTCGACATAAGTTGCTTCTACGAGCCTAGCTGCACTTGCTAAAACTTCAATTTTATCTTACATAGTTATCATAAAAAATAATTGATTGCTTTAAAACCTTTTAAGGCTAACAACAGGTTTCCAAGGTTAACGGTTCCAGGGTTTAAAGTTTAAGGTTTTAGGGTTTCAAGGTTCTAGGGCTTAGTGTTTAGGGTTTTAAGGTTCAAGATTTTAGGGTTTAGGGTTAAAGGGTTAGAGGGTCAAGGGTCACTATTTCTAACATCTAGAGTTTAAGGCTCTAGGGTTCCAGGGTTAAGGGTTATAGGGTTCAAAGTTCTAGGGTCACAAAATTGTAGGGTTCTAGTTTTCCTTGGTCTAGGGTTTAGGCTTTCATGGTTCAGTGTTCTAGAGTTCAGGGTTAAGGATTCAGCGTTCATGGTTCAAGGGTTCCAGGATTCTAAGGTCTAGGGTTAGGGTTCAAGGTTTAGGGTTCAAGTGTTCTAGGGTTCCAAGGATCCAGGATTATGAGTTTATGGTTTAGGTTTTAGGGTTCCAATATTAAGGCTCCAGCGCTCCACAATTCCAGGGTTCACGGTTTAAGGTTCCAAGGTTAAGGATTGAGGGTTCAAGTCTTCCAGTGTGGAGGGTTCTAGGTTTAGAAGTTCAAGGTTCATAATTCTTGGGTTTAAGGTTCAAAGTTCAGGATTCAAGATCTAGAGTTCAAGGGTTCAAGCGTTTAGAGTTCAGGGTTCATAGTTCAAGGGTTCCAGGATTCTAAGGTCTAGCGTTAATGGTTCCATGGTTCCAGGTTTGGGTTCAAGGTTCAAGGGTCCTAGTGTTCTGAGTTAAGGGTTCAGGGTACAAGGATTCATAGTTTAAAGTTTCATGGCTCCAAGGTTTAGGGTTTAGGCTTCCAAGGTTTAGGGTTTAGGGTTTTAGGATTCAAAGTTTCGATATTCCAATGTCTAGGGTTCTAGTGTTCTACGGTTATAGGGTCCATGGTTCCAGAGTGATGTGCCACGGATTAGCACATCTAGAAGCGGAAGCAAACTATTTTCTAATGAGTTTGTTGATTTTGTATGAAGCTTGTTTTATAAAGGTTTAATCAAGAAGCCAAAGATGAAGGGCATGGTGAGCCCTAGTTGTCAAGTGGGGTTGATGCATTTCATGGGCCAACCACACTTGATGAAGGAAGAGGAGTTCAAGGGTGGCACATTAAGGTGGCCCCAAATCACCAAAACATGAAGGGGAAAGCATGTTTTCCTTTTGACAACTTTGTGTAATAATTTAGTTAGTTTTATGTAATAATTAGGAGGATAATTAGTAGCTTAAATTTGTGCACATGTAAGGGTACTTAGTGTACCCGTGGCATGGAAGGGTGATCAAAACATCCATGGTGATGAAAACAACATTTCTGGTTTCGGCCCAAGCTGACCTTCGAGGCTTGTACAGCCGTTTCGACAACCTTCCGGACCTGTTTTGGACAAACGTGCTTCTACAAACATGTGGCCCACATCTTAAGGTTTCCAGCATTGGGCAGAGCATAAAATTTGGACAACAACTGCCCAGCCAACGATCGCCATTACAGAGGCCTCCAGAAGATGGAGCGGCCCAAGAGCATCCAACCCATGGTGGCTGATCCATGGCCATGTTTGGCCCCAACGGAAAGGAAGGCTGAATTTCATCTTTGTCCTTCATGGGAGCAGCAGCTAGCAGCCCATGGAAGTGCCCAACCATTAGCCCAAAAGATACAAGTGTTCAAGTCCATTTGATTATGGACATTCCATCATTGGTTTGGCCCATCTATTAGGTTTTTGGTTTTTCACGTGAAAACCATGCTAGCTCCTCTCTTGTTTTTCTTTTGTTGTAAGTTAGTAAACGTGGCTGCAAGTGGAAAGGTCTTAGGAAGCCTTAGGGGATGGGTTTTACCTTCCCTTAGTGACCATCACTCTTGTTAGTGATGAAAGTCAAGGGTGGGCCCCTTTACCATACCTTGATGTTGGTTTAGCACTTAGGACTATAGGTGATAATCATGTGCCTTTTGTAGCTCGTGGGAAGGAGGGTTTTTACCCTTCCTTTCTCAGCATTTGCAGATAGAAAATGTTGAATGTTGAAGCTTGAAGCTCTCCCCATTTTCTCTCACGGCAAAGCAAATTCAAGGTGAGTAATATCCTTGATCTTTGGTTTGTAACGGTGTTGGTGCCTTGCTAGAGCCACTAAGCCCTATTCCAATCTCCCTTCCTCACTTGTTTAGGATCAAAGGCGAGTTTGGAAGTCCCATAGCTAACCTTCCATTTTGTTGTTTGCATTTGTGTTTTGTCTTTGTTGTTGGTTGCTGTTTTTTGGTGCTTACCCGAGTGAATTTGTGCAACAAAAGTCCAATTCGTGCCATTTCTGTTTTCCGTGAACAAAAGTCCCCAATTTTATGGCTGTGAGTTCCTCTTTCATGGCTTGAAATAACTGTTCTTTCCGTTTAGCCATAGCCACCTCCCTTTAAAAGTTATGCTTGTGTTTTCCCACTGCTTCCTACCCGAGTTCCTGAAATCGGGCAACTCTGTCCATTAATTTTCTATCCAGCATAACTCCTAGCCTACTCATGCTTTTTCTGTGAAACCACTTGCATTGTCTTCCCCTTTGATTGAAGTTGTTTTCTGCTTATTTTTACGATCCCAGACTCCCTGCATTGGAAGTTGTGTAGAAGTTTCCCCATCACCCCTGCACTGTTTTCTTCCTGTTGGTCTGTTTGTGCATCTGAAAGTGTCTCCGTGTATTTTAATGTTCCGCACGTGCTTGTAAGCTGAAATTCGGGTCACACTTAGTCCACTTCCTAAAGTTTCATTTGGCTGAGTTTATTTGACTTAATCCTGTATGCATTTGGAATATTAACCGTTACACCTCACTGTTTCTGTCTTGGACTTTCTCCTTGGCAGATTACCCTTGTGTCTTCTTTCTCCCGACACTTCTCATAACCCCGAGCGTGTCATTTGGTATCAGAGCCAAAGATCCCTTCCCACGCATTCCTTTTCATTTGATTTGTTTCAGGTTGCAAGATTAAAACATGAGGAGACATTATGGAGTAACCCGTGAAGCAACCCGAGGCATTGTTCCACCACATGAGCGATCATCGATGACTCCCATTCCAAGATGTGCCGAATCAAGCCTCCAAAGTCAACTTGAAGACATCAACCAGAGGCTAGACCTTTTTATACAACATTTGGATAGAACCACAACACCAAGAAAGTCACCGATAATCCCGGCTTCAAACAGATGGTCCGATGATATCAAAAGAAAAGCTCGGTTGCAAGAATCAGAGGAACACCAAACCGATTCTTTCCTTTTTTCCAAGCCATGTCTATGGTCAAGGAACAACCACACATGATGAATTCGTGCAGCCCAATGCATGAACATGAAGAAGGCACTCGGCCATTGAATAAAGAGACTATGAACTTGGAATCTCTCAATCTAGACTATACGAGCTCTCCATGTTCCACCAAAGAAGCCGTGACCATAATGGAAGATACCACTCTTAGAAGCAACCCGAGCGAAGAGGGGTTTTACTACCTCACCAAAGAAGGAGTGAGTTATGCTAAGGTAGCCTCCACGGATGTTAAAGAGAAAAAGGAAATGAAGCCATTCACCGAGCATGCAAATGCTCTCATCGAAGTGACCGAGAAGCAAAACTTGGACATCTCCAATTCATTTCGTATGGAAGCCTCACACCGATGCACGGAGGCTAAAGAGGAGCTTAAAGAGCTCTTAGTAATCAGCCCTCAATGTGAAATTAGCCAAGAGATTGAAGGGGCCAAACCGCACAAGGTTGTGGCCGAGAGGTATGACTTACCTCAACCTTTGAATCATGAAGTTCTTGATAAATTGTGGATTGATAATCCTTGCTATGATGATAATGCTGTTTTGTTGGAGGATAATTTAGGGATTGATAATCCGTGCTATAATGATAATGCTGTTTTGTTGGAGGATAATTTTGGGATTGATATTGCGGGTGAACTACTAGGTGCTAATAAATTATTGATCAACGATCACAATCTATTGTTGCCTATTAATGTGGCTGTTATTATGGAGTATGGTTTGGATATTTCTATGTGGGATCACAAATATTGGCTTGTTGCATTTCAAGAGGCCGAATTGTTAGAAAAATTGGGAGTTAAGAAGTTTTTCTTGGAAAATTATGATGTGGTGATACATATTTTTGATGATAAGGTGAAAGAACACCGTGGCCTATTTGGGGTTAAAAGTGGTAGCACATTTGAGGATGCATTTTTCTTTGATGGGCCATCATTTTTAATAGTCAATTTTTGTGGAATTGGCATACCTTTGAGTTGCATAAAGTGTTTCGATTTCACTCTTACAAAAGTTTTTGCTCAAACCTCTCATTGGTGGCTAAAGGGATTTCAACCCCACATTATGATTGAGATTGTTCAACTCAATGAGTTTTTGAGCTACGGTAATTATGCCCTCTTAGACAACGAGTATGGTTTATTTGTTTTTGGAGTTGCTTTAATATTTTCCCATGCCAAAGTTAAGGTGCCTATGGGAAATATTTTGATTGCACCCACTAATTTTGTTTGGAAAGTTGCTTGGCCGAGCCTCAAGTTGGAAGACCTTAGGGCCTGGAAAAAGGGGCCAAAGAAGGTGGCCTTGGAGTTTTGGTCAAATTAAAAATGAGGGTAGGGCATCCATTGCCGAGCAATGAATGGAATGAAATGGACAATGGCCGAGCATCCTAAGCAACACCAAGAGGTTTTTGGAAGGATCATTAAGCTTTTTGATTTGAGGACAAATCCTTTCCAACCTCGGGTGGATGATGTGCCACGGATTAGCACATCTAGAAGCGGAAGCAAACTATTTTCTAATGAGTTTGTTGATTTTGTAGGAAGCTTGTTTTATAAAGGTTTAATCAAGAAGCCAAAGATGAAGGGCATGGTGAGCCCTAGTTGTCAAGTGGGGTTGATGCATTTCATGGGCCAACCACACTTGATGAAGGAAGAGGAGTTCAAGGGTGGCACATTAAGGTGGCCCCAAATCACCAAAACATGAAGGGGAAAGCATGTTTTCCTTTTGACAACTTTGTGTAATAATTTAGTTAGTTTTATGTAATAATTAGGAGGATAATTAGTAGCTTAAATTTGTGCACATGTAAGGGTACTTAGTGTACCCGTGGCATGGAAGGGTGATCAAAACATCCATGGTGATGAAAACAACATTTCTGGTTTCGGCCCAAGCTGACCTTCGAGGCTTGTGCAGCCGTTTCGACCACCTTCCGGACCTGTTTTGGACAAACGTGCTTCTACAAAAATGTGGCCCACATCTTAAGGTTTCCAGCATGGGGCAGAGCATAAACTTTGGACAACAACTGCCCAGCCAACGATCGCCATTACAGAGGCCTCCAGAAGATGGAGCGGCCCAAGAGCATCCAACCCATGGTGGCTGATCCATGGCCATGTTTGGCCCCAACGGAAAGGAAGGCTGAATTTCATCTTTGTCCTTCATGGGAGCAGCAGCTAGCAGCCCATGGAAGTGCCCAACCATTAGCCCAAAAGATACAAGTGTTCAAGTCCATTTGATTATGGACATTCCATCATTGGTTTGGCCCATCTATTAGGTTTTTGGTTTTTCACGTGAAAACCATGCTAGCTCCTCTCTTGTTTTTCTTTTGTTGTAAGTTAGTAAACGTGGCTGCAAGTGGAAAGGTCTTAGGAAGCCTTAGGGGATGGGTTTTACCTTCCCTTAGTGACCATCACTCTTGTTAGTGATGAAAGTCAAGGGTGGGCCCCTTTACCATACCTTGATGTTGGTTTAGCACTTAGGACTATAGGTGATAATCATGTGCCTTTTGTAGCTCGTGGGAAGGAGGGTTTTTACCCTTCCTTTCTCAGCATTTGCAGATAGAAAATGTTGAATGTTGAAGCTTGAAGCTCTCCCCATTTTCTCTCACGGCAAAGCAAATTCAAGGTGAGTAATATCCTTGATCTTTGGTTTGTAACGGTGTTGGTGCCTTGCTAGAGCCACTAAGCCCTATTCCAATCTCCCTTCCTCACTTGTTTAGGATCAAAGGCGAGTTTGGAAGTCCCATAGCTAACCTTCCATTTTGTTGTTTGCATTTGTGTTTTGTCTTTGTTGTTGGTTGCTGTTTTTTGGTGCTTACCCGAGTGAATTTGTGCAACAAAAGTCCAATTCGTGCCATTTCTGTTTTCCGTGAACAAAAGTCCCCAATTTTATGGCTGTGAGTTCCTCTTTCATGGCTTGAAATAACTGTTCTTTCCGTTTAGCCATAGCCACCTCCCTTTAAAAGTTATGCTTGTGTTTTCCCACTGCTTCCTACCCGAGTTCCTGAAATCGGGCAACTCTGTCCATTAATTTTCTATCCAGCATAACTCCTAGCCTACTCATGCTTTTTCTGTGAAACCACTTGCATTGTCTTCCCCTTTGATTGAAGTTGTTTTCTGCTTATTTTTACGATCCCAGACTCCCTGCATTGGAAGTTGTGTAGAAGTTTCCCCATCACCCCTGCACTGTTTTCTTCCTGTTGGTCTGTTTGTGCATCTGAAAGTGTCTCCGTGTATTTTAATGTTCCGCACGTGCTTGTAAGCTGAAATTCGGGTCACACTTAGTCCACTTCCTAAAGTTTCATTTGGCTGAGTTTATTTGACTTAATCCTGTATGCATTTGGAATATTAACCGTTACACCTCACTGTTTCTGTCTTGGACTTTCTCCTTGGCAGATTACCCTTGTGTCTTCTTTCTCCCGACACTTCTCATAACCCCGAGCGTGTCACAGAGTCCCGAATTTCAAGATTCAGGGTTCAAGGTTCAAGGTTCAAGGTTGCATGGTTCCAGGGTTGAAGATCAAGGGTTCCAAGGTTCAAGGTCCAGGGTTCAGGTTTTAGTGTTACACGATTTTGAGTTTCAGGATTCATGGTTCAGGATTCAAGGTACATGGTTCACAATTCTGTGTTCAAGGGGTTTTAGGGTCCAAAGTTCAAGGTTTAAGGTCACAAGCTAAGGGTTCTAGTGTTCAAGGTTCAGGTTCCACAATTTAGGGTTCATGGTTCCAAGGTTCCAAGTTCAAGGGTTCAGGGTTTAGGGCTCAAGGTTCAAGGGTTTAAGGGTTTCAGGGTTCAAGGGTTTTAGAGTTTAGGGTTTTAGGGTTCTAGGGTTAAGGGTTTAGGTTTTAGGATTCAAGGTTTAAGGTTCAAGTGTTCTAGGGTTCCAGGGTTATGAGTTTATGGGTTAGGTTTAAGGGTTCCAATATTAAGGCTACAACGCTCCACAATTCCAGGGTTCACAATTTAAGGTTCCAAGGTTAAGGATTGAGGGTTCAAGTGTTCCAGTGTGGAGGGTTATGGGTTCAGAGTTTCAAGGTTGACAATTCTAGGGTTTAAGGTTCAGGGTTCAAGATAAAAGATCCAGAGTTCAAGGGTTCTAGGGTTTAGAGTTCAGGTTTACAGTGTAGGGTTTTGGGTTCCAAGGTTCAGGGTTTAGGGTTCAGGGTTAAGGATTCCTAGGTTCAGGGTTCAGGGTTTCAATGTCCAGGAATCTCGAGCGAAAGTTTTAGGGTTCTAAGGTTTAGGGTTCTAGTGTTTAGGGTTCAGGGTTTAGGGTTTAGGGTTTAGGGTTCAAGGGTTCCAGGGTATAGGGTCAAGGGTTCATTGGTTCAGTGTTCAAGGTTCCATGGTTCCAAGGATCCAGGGTTCCAAGGTTCAGGGTTAAAAGTTCCAGGGTTAGAAAATTCTAGGGTTCAGAGTTCCATGGTTTGGTGATTCTAAGGTTTCAGGGTCTAGAGTATAAGGGTTCCAAGATTTAGGGTTCTAGGGTTTGGGATTTGGGTTCATGGTTCTTGGTTCAAGGGTTCCAAGATTCTAGGTTCAAGGGTTCCAGGATTCTACAGTCTAGGGTTTATGATTATAAGGTTCAAGGGTTTAGGGTTTAAGGTTCCAAGGATCTAGGGTTCCAATTTTTAGGGTTAAGGGTTCAAGGTACCAAGGTTAAAGGTTCAAAGTTTCAAAGTTCTGGGGTTTAAGGTTTAGGCTTACAAGATTCAAGGTTCTTGTGTTCAAATTTCTAGGGTTTAGGGTTTAAAGCTCCAAGGTTTCAGGGTTCCAGGGTTCTAGGGTTCTAGGGTTGAGGGTTGAGGATCAGAGTTTAGGCTTCTAGGGTTGAGGATTGAGGGTTAGAGTTCAGGGTTCTAAGGTTCCATTGTTCAAGGTCTAGCATTCTAGGCTTCAAGCTTCCAGGTTTGGGATATATAGTTTTCAATTTCCATGGTTTAGGGTTCATAGTTTAGGGTTCAAGGGGATCAAGATTTGAAGTTCAGGGTTTTGGGTTCAAGGGATTTTAGGGTCGAAAGTTTAGTTAGTGTAACATCCCCTTTTTTTTTTAATTATTAAAAAACTTTTCATTGAAAATTATTTTATCAAACTTATACATATATTTGTACATACAAAGCAGAAGCTAACATTTCAAATCACACTTATAAGTAATTAAAAATAGGTCACATTCTCAAAATATAAAACTTTACAAACACTACATAGTTGTAATTCAAAATAACTTTTTTACAAGTTCTTTTCAAAACACATGTATTTTAGTGAGCTTACTCCACCGGTCAAAATCTCGCTTAACAACGACAAGGCTCCCCGGAAGACACTCTCCTCCTCCTTCATATTTAATCCTCAGGTGATATTTCTTCAACATTCAAGTCCTCACCTACATTGCAAAGTCTAACTAATGAGCTTAAAGCTCAGTAAATAATGCAAATAAAACATGAATGAAGTAATGAATGATATGATTTAAAACAATGCAGATTATTTCATTTTCGTGGTGTAGATCCTCCCCCCATATGACGACCATCCACAAAACATGATTTTAGGATTTACATAACGTATATCATTAGGAGATATAACAACCTACCGCACAACCCCATTGGGCTTACGGCAGCATCGACCAATAGCCATTGCCGATGGCGTCTTTATTCTCCTGTAATGTAGATGTCTTCATCGAATCAATAGAGATATTGCAGGGATGAATGTAGGCATCAATGACCCCCATGGGCAACCTAACATCCAATCCACCATCCCCCTACGATTCAGTTATTATAATTTGTAGTTTTCATGCATAAAAATTCATTTTCGTTGTCATTCGTAGAAAACATGATGCATGACGTCCATAACATATCACATACAATCTTATCCTTAATGCAAGAAAATCTAAACTAATCCAAACAAAAGTCATATAAACATAAATCTGATAAAAACCTATCAATCAATCAATACAAGGCACACAAACAATCCTCAAATGACTTGAGGTCGGTGTATTGTGCGTTACACCCCAACCAGTTTATCATCAATAAAAAATCATAAAAATACATAACCTTTACAATGTAGACCTCTAATAGGCCAAACGCATACAACACATACTTACTTTGATTTCTGATGTCTTTTGTTTCAACTTGGCAATGCACACTAGAAGCTTGAGAACCTATATTGCCAAACCGTTCAAATAACTTTTTATACTATAAGTAACTATTTTCACCATAACTTCCAAAATTCATAACTCAGGTTATACAACTTCTTTTTCCTTAATTATTGTGCCCAACTTTCACTTATAGTGTTTATATCATTCGGTTAGAAGAACACTTGTCCATTTGAAAATTTTTAAAGCATGCTAAAAGCCTAATACTCGAAACTGTCCAAAACTCCGAATTTCCAATTCACTGTTTTTCAATCATTTTATAAAACTTGTAACTTGGTATATACAACTCCAAATCCCTTAATTCCAAATCCATAATTTCGATTATTAAGTCTACTACAACTCTATAGAAGAATTGGCTATGAAATAAACACATATAGGACACGGAATAAATAGAAAATAGAAACTACCCGAATTTCATATTAGAAACTCTGTTATGTTCTAGAAGTAAACAAAAAAAATCATAACTTAATCTACACAACTTTAAATTTGTTGATTAAAAAATATATAGCTTTGATTACATGTCTACTACAAATTATTAGACGAAAGTTTGTCCATTTGAGCACTTTAACATTTTCGAAAATAGTAAACCCTAACAAGGCACAGTTTAATCCGAATTTGACTTTCATAACATCTAATTCAAAAATCCTAACCAATAATCAAATATTCAGCCAATAAAACTCTAAAAACCTCCATTTATAGGGTTAGGACATACCTTGAGTTTAGAAAATCGTTGGGGGTACTCTTTTCCTTTGCTATTTTCTTCTTTTTTCTTCTTGATTCACTCTTAACTCACCAAATTCTATGTTTTCATCAATTTTTTTCTCATCAATCTCTCAAAAATCCAAATCCCCCATTTTCTTCTCTCTCTTGTCGTGCCACCAGACCTTTTATTCTACCTCTTTGTCTTCTTATGTTGTTATTTTATTATTTTAACTTTAAAATATCTAAAACTCATCTAACCGTTCATTTAAAGTGGCTAAATCTCAACCATTGATTATAATATTCTAAAGTAATACATATGAAATCTCCATTTTACCCTTACAAGTGGCTAATATTGATCTTGAATCCTTTTTATCGGTCGAAAGTTCCAAAAAGAAGAGGTAGACCGTTTCATATTATTTCGGTCGACCGATACACAAAAGGGTCGTCTGATCCTTCATAAAATTCAGCATATCCTTCCTTAAAATTTTCAAATCCCAAAATCTATATATCAAAAAATAATTTAACTAATATTCAACGCATAATGATTTAATATCCACGAAATTCTACCAAATTAAACTTAAAAAGTGTAATAATACCTAATTTACAAAAATACAAAATAGTCGGGTATTACGTTAGGGTTCAGGGTTTAGGATTTAAGGTTTAGAATTTTGGGTTAAGGATTCGACAATTAAGGATTCTATGGTTTAAGGTTTCAAGGTTTTATGGTTTGATGGTTCAGGGTTTAGGGTTTAGGGTATGGGGTTCCGAGGTTAAGGGTTTTGGGAATCCAGGGTAATGGGATTCAAGGGTTCAGGGTTTAAGGTTTAAGGTTGTAGCGTTCCAGGGTTCCAAGGTTCATGGTTTAGGGCTCCAAGGTTCATGGTTCAGGGTTCTAAGGTTCAAGATTAAGGGTTCAGGGTTTAAGGTTCCAAAGTTATAGGGTTCTGGGATTTCAGTGTTCCAAGGTTTGGTATTCTAGGGTTTGTGGTCAGGGTTTAGGGTTTGGGGTTAAAGGTTAAAGTTTAGTGTTCTAGGGTTCAAAGGTTCAAGGGTTGAGGGTTCAGTGTTCAAGGTTTAAGGAATCTAGGGTTCCATGGTTTATGGATTCAGGGTTCAAGGTTTATCGTTCATGGTGCAAGGTTTACGGTTTCAAGGTTCAATGTTCAATGGGTTCAAGGATTCAAGATTTAGGGTTTCATTTGTTTAAGGTTTAAGGTTCCAGGTTATAGCGTTCCAGGGTCCAAGGTTAATGGTTCAGGGTTCTAAGGTTAACGATTAAGGGTCTAAGGTTCCAATGTTACAGTGTTTTTGGATGTTAGTGTTCCAAGGTTTGGGTTCTAGGGTTTGGGATTCAAGGGTTCAGGGTTCAATGTTTAAGGTTTAAGGAATCTAGGGTTCCATGGTTCCAGGATTTAGATCATTCACGGTGCAGGATTTAGGGTTTCATTGTTCAATGTTTAATGTTCAATGGTTGAGGGTTGAAGGTTAAGGGTTTAGGATTCTAGGGTTAAAGGATTCAAAGGTTTAGGGTTTAGGGTTTAAGGTTCAATGTTTAAGGGTTCTAGGGTTCCAAGGTTTCTAGGTTTAGAGTTCTGTGTTAAGGGTTCAGGGTTTAAGGTTTAGGGTTCAAGGTTCCAAGCTTCAAGATTTCAGGGTTCAAGGTTTAAATGCTCAAGGTTTAGTGTATAGGGTTCCAAGGTTCAAAGGTTAAAAGTTAAGGGTCTAGGGTTTAGGGTTTAGGATTCTAAGGTCCCAAAATTCAGGGTTCAAGGTTCCAAGGATCCACAGTTTGTGGTTTAGGCTTCCATGGTTTAGGGTTCTAAAGTTCAAGGTTCAAGGTTCAGGGTTCAGGTTTAAGGTTTAAGTGTTCTATGGTTCAAGGATTCAAGAGTTCATGGTTTAGGGTTCATGTTTAAGGGTAAAGGGTTCAAGGTTCCTAAGGTTTAGGGTTAAGGGTTTAAGGTTCCAAGGTTAAAGGTTCCATAGTTCAAGGGTTTGGGGTTTATGTTTCCAAGGTCTATTGTTCTTGGGTCCAGGGCTTTATGATTTAAGGTTCAGAGTTCTAGGGTGAAAAGTTCATGGTTCAAGGGTTTTTGTGTTCTAGGTTGCAGAGGAGTTCTAAGGTTCCACGGTCCTGGTTTTAGGATTTAGGGTTCGAAGGTTTAGGGTTTTGTAGTCTAGGGTTCAAGGTTTAAGGGTTTTAGTATCTCAAGGTTTAGGGTTCCATGGTTTAAGGTTTAGGGTTTCAGGGTTCAAGGTTCCATCATTACAAGATTCCAGGGTTTTACTATTCAAGGTTCAGGGTTCCAGGGTTCATAATTCAGGGTTCCTAGGTTCCACAATTCTAGGGTTATTGGTTCAAGATTTAGAGTTCAAGGTTCAAAGGATCAAGGTTTCGTGGTTCCAAGGTTCAGAGTTTAGGGTTCCAAGGTTCAAGGTTCGAAGGTCATAAGATTCTAGGCTTCAAGGGTTCAGTGTTTAGGGGTTAAGGTTTCCAAGGTTCAGGGTCGAGGTTCAGGGTTACAAGGTTTAAAGTTTAGGGTTTCAGGGTTCAAGGTTCCATGGTTACAAGGTTCCAAGGTTGAAGTGTTCAAGGTTCCAAGGTTACTGGGTTCTAGGGTTTCGGCCTTATTGTTCGAGGGTTGAGGGTTTAAGGTTCCAAGGATCACAGTTTCAAGGTTCATGTTCCAAGGTTTAGGGTTCCAAGGTTCAAGGTTTGAAGTTTAAAAGATTCCAAGGTTCAAGAGTTTAGTGTTAAGGGTTCTAAGGTTCAGAGTTGAGGGTTCCAATGTTTTAGGTTTTCAAGGTTCTCGGTTTGGGGTTTAGGGTTAGGGTTCCAAGGTTCAGGGTTCAGGATTCAATGTTCGAGGGTTAAACATTTCAGGTTCCATGCTTGCAGGATTAAGGTTTCAAGGGTTCAAAGTTTAGGGTTCTAGGTTTTGGATTCCAGGGTTTAGGGTTTTTGGGTTCAGGTGACAAGGTCAAGCTTCTAGGTTCTAATGTTCTAATGTTCAATGGCTGAAGGGTTAAGGTTTCAAGGTTAATGGTTTAGGGTTTTATGGTTCTTGGTTCAGGGTTCAAAGGTTCCAGGGTTCAGGGATTAGGATTCTAGGTTAATGGTTTAAGGGTGACATGATATGGATGGCCCTAAAATTATCTTGCCATAAATGTTTATCTAATATGTTTGCTAATTGATGTGCTCGGGAAACAACAACCACCAAAGGGGGCGACAACCCGGAGCCGAGCAAGACAACTAGCTAACATGTTTGTTGATTTTGCAGGTTTCACTTTTTCTTCCTTGCATCTCTTAGGAGCTCCCTCACATTATGATCAAGAACTCCCCAAGTATTGCTTACAATGGGAGTATAAAGAAGATGAGAAGTTGGTCGAGATTCTCCTTACCGAAGCCTCCCACCCGAACCGTGACCACATCCGGCTCCATGCATTAAGATGGCCGAATGCCCCATCACCATTATGGTAGAGTAGTTCCTGCAAGTAGAGTCAAAAGGAGTGCTGAATATTTGTATATGTGTTTGGGGTTATAAATCTTCTAAGTAGGGAAGTATGTTTTGTTGTAATTAAATTGGTTCGGTTTGAACCAATTTTGTTGGGGATTTTGGTTCTGTTTGGACCAACCCAAGCCCTTTTTGATGGAACTTAGGTCCAACCCTAAGTTTCTATTTTTCCCTCTTTTTTAGATATGCTTGGGACGTGGCTTTAGTTGATAGTTCCATGTGGTTGGATTAGGAGGCTTGGTGGGACCCAATTCTCACCTAACTCCTACTCTAGCCACTCATTGGTCCCTAATTTAGGTTTATTATTTTATTTCTTTTGTGTAATTTGGAGGGTGCATGAAACACTCTTCCACGATGAATGAAAGGCAGAAAAGAGATATTGGTAAATTGAAGAAGCTTTGAAGCTCTCAAGCCCTTCCTTTTCTCACTGCATTTGGGAATCTAGGTGAGTAACATCCTTGATTCTTGTTTGTCTTGGTGTTGGTGATTAGCTAGGATCACTAAACCTTATTCCAACCTCCTTCCTCACTTGTTTAGGAACAAAAGCGAGCTTGGAAATCCCATAGCCTTCCTCCTTTTGTTGTTTGCATTTGTGTTTGTCTTTGGTGTTGGTTGCTGTTTTTGGTGCTTACCCGAGTGAGTTTGTGCAACAAAAGTCCAATTCGTGCCATTTCTATTTTCCGTGAACAAAAGTCCCCAATTTTGTGGCTGTGAGTTCCTCTTTCATGGCTTGAAATAACTGTTCTTTACGTTTAGCCATAGCCCCTCCCCATCAAGAGTTATGCATGCTTTTTCCACTGCCTTTTACCCGAACTTCTGAAATCGGGCAGTTCTGTCCATCAATTTTCTATCCTGCATATCTTCCAATCTACCCGTGTTTTTCCCCTCAAAACACTTGAAATTTCTTCCCTCTTCGTTGAAGTTAAGGTTTGCCAAATTCCACCCTCCCAGACTCCCTGCATTGGAAGTTGTGCAGAAGTCTCCCCAACACCCCTACACTGTTTCTTTCAGCTTTGTCGGTTTGTGCACCTAAAATTGTCTCCATGTATTTTATTGATCCGCACGTGTTTTTAAGCTGTAAATTTGGCCAAACTTAGCCCACTCTCAAAGGTTTAAGTCCTCTAATTTCTAGCTAAAGCCCCTGTATGCGTTTGGAGTTCTCCTTGCTCCAATCCCCTGTTGCTGCCTACCTTTCTTTCTCTCGGCAGATTGTTGCCATCTCCTCTCTTCCCGACACCTCCGCATCTTGGAGCGTGTCACTAATTTTGTAGCTCCTTATTTTATTGAAGAATTCAACCTTGGTCGGCTCCAAGCCTTCACCAAATTGGAGTCAAGCCTTGGCCCAAGAGCCATTTGAAGGAAATGAGAAATTAGAGGACAACCAAGGTGGTTATGGAGCAGCCCAATCCTTCCCTTTTGAAGTCAAGCCATGACCCAAGTGGCCCTTGAAGGAGGGAGAATGTTCCCTTGGAAAAATTAAATGTAACACTTAGATTTAAGGGTTAATTTTTGCACAAAACTTTATATTTTGTTCATGGTCATTTGAGGCCATTTTAGGGCGCCAACTTGGATGCCTTTTGGTGGAGATGAGACCACATGCTAGTGGTCCAAGCAACAAAACATGGGGATTACATTTGGATCCGAGACAATTGGACCTCTGATGATTTCTCAGCCATTTTGACAGCCGTCCTCAAGTCCACTAAAAATGAGGTCTTCATGAGAAATGTAGCAAACTTAAAAGCTTTCCTGAGAGTGGTCTAACATTAAAATTGGACACCATTTTCCTAGTCAACCGAAGCGATTACAGAGAGTTCAGTGAAAGAAAGGTACCCGGGAAACAACTTAATGGGTTTCATGGGTAAGCTGTGGGTTTCATGAGATTTGTTTCAGCTTGTTTCTCTCTCTATCACTTTGGAGGAGGATAATCTCCAAAGTGAACTTTAGAGACAAGCCTTGGGGACCATTGTACTTTGTTCGTCCAAATCGGGTAGGTTTTAAGTGGTGGTCCTTCCCCTTGCCTTTTGTGTTTTGTGCCAAATCGGGTAGATTGTGTTTTGACCATCCGATTGGCCCCTCTCTCTCAGATTTTTTTAGTGAGTTTTAAGTCCTCTTTGGAGGCATTTTTTATCAGATTTAGGTAAATGAAAATCGTGCTTCTTGCATAATTCCTTGGCTGTGTTTCCGGCACCCAAGACTTGGCCCTCCGGTGAGTAATATCCGGCGACTTCCAAGAGTTCTTTCCTTGGTGTTGGCTTTCCTTCCGAGCTAGGGTTAGCTAAGTCGTGCTCATATCTCCAGCCACGCCCCGTGGTCTCTAGGGTGAGTGTGCAAACCATAAGCTCTTCCTCCATCCTAGTTCTTTCTCCAAGTTTCCAATCATTCCCCACCCCCCCCCCCCTTCCCCTTTTCCGGCAAGTTCTTTGAGCAGTCCCACTGCCCTCTGCATAACCTCCAATTTCCTTGAGCTTTAACCCTCAATTTTGGAGGATAAATTTTTATTTCATCCCTCCACAAACCATTAAGACTTTAGCTCCAAACTACGTATGCAACCTAAGAAACACCTCTTCTAACTTCACCTATTTTATTGAACTTTCGGGTTTACCCTTCTTCAACTGAGAGTAAGTGATCTTTTCTTCCTCCACCTACTTGAAACATGTCAAAGGGTTAAAGGGTTCTAGGGTTCAAGGATTAGAGTTTCAAGGTTTAAGGTTATGCGTTCCAAGGTTACAGTGTTCCAGTTTACAATTCTAGGGTTCCAAGGTTTCAAGGTTCGGGGTTCGGGGTTCTATGTTCACGGCTCACTATTCCAATGATCAGAGTTTTAGGGTTCAAGTTTTCTGAGTTTAGGGTTCACGGTTCCAAGGTTCAAGGTTCCGAAGTTACAAGAATCCATTGTTCAAGGGTTCATAGTCCAAGGTTCTTTGTTCTAGGGTTCTCGGTTTAAGATCCAGAGTTCCAAGGTTTAGGGTTCTTGGATTAAGGGTTCAAGGTTATGGGTTCTGGGCTCTAGGTTTCAAGGTTACAGGGTCCAGGGTTAATGCTTCAAGGGATTCAGGTTGAAGGTTTTAGAGTTCTGTAATTCAGGGTTTTAGGTTTCAAGGTTACAAGATTTTAGGGTTCAAGGTTTAGTGTTCCATGGTCCAGAGTTCAAGGATAACAGGTTCTAGGATTCTAGAGTTCTAGGTTCAAGGTTTAGGTTCAAGGTTCAGGGTTCCAGGTTCACGGGTTTCAGGGTTCAGAGTTAAAGATTCCAGTGTTCTAGGTTCTAAGGTTCAGGGTTTATGGTTCAGGTGTCTAGGGTTTCAAGGTTCAAGGTTCCAGGGTTCTAGGGTTCAAGGTTAAGGGTTTTAGGGTTCAGGATTCAGAGTTCAACGGTTCAGGGTTCTAGAGTTCAGGGTTAAATGTTTAGGGTCAAAGTTCAAGGTTCAGGGTTCAAGGGTTCTATGGTTCCAAGATTCTAGAGTTAAGGGTTCAGGGTTCCAACATTTAAGGTTCAAGTGGTTCACGGTTTCATTGTTAGGGGCTAGGGGTTCCAGGTTTCAAGGTTCCATTGTTCCAGGGTTAAGGGTTCATGGTATAAGGTTCCAGGCTGACATGATTAAGGGTTTCTGCTTCAAAGGTTTAGGGTTCCACGGTTGAAGGTTAAGTATTCTAGGATTCAGGGTTTAGAGTTCCAGGGTTCCAAGGTTCATTTTTCTAGGATTCCTGGGTTCCAGTGTCTAGGGTTCAGAGTTTCAAGGTTTTAGGGTTTCAAGGTCCATGGTTCAGGGTTCCAGAGTACATGGTTCTTGGGTTTAAGGTTCAAGGTTTAGGGTTCAATTTCCATTGTTCACGGTTAAAGGGTTCAAAATTAGGGATTCAAGGGTTTAGGGTTCCATGGTTCAGGATTCCGAGTTCTAGGATTTCTTGGGTTTTACGATTCAAAGGTTTTGGGTTCCAAGTTTCTAGAGTGTAAGGTTCAGAAGTCCAGGTTTCAAGGTTCCAGGCTTTAGGATTTAAGATTCAGGGTTCTAGGTTCAAGGGTTCTAGGATTCTATGGTCTAGGGTTAATGGTTCCGTAGTTCCAAAGTTTAGGGTTCTAAGGTTCCAAGGTTCCAGTGTTCAGGGTTAAGGGTTCGAGGTTCTGCAGTTCAAGGTTCAAAGTTCCAGGGTTCTGTAGTTTAGGGTTCAAGGGTTTCAGGGTTAAGGGTTCAAGGTTCCGCGGTTCAAGGTTCAAAGTTCCAGGGTTCTGTAGTTTAGGGTTCAAGGGTTTCAGGGTTCAATTTTAAGGGTTCCAAGGTTTAGAGATTGCAAGGTTCCAATGTTCATGGTCTGGGGTTCTAGAGTTTAGAGTTTACGATTCTAGGATTCCAGGGTTTAGGGTTTAGGTTTCCAATGTTCAAGGTTATAGGGTTCAGAATTCAGGGTTCAGAATTCAGGGTTCAAGGGTTCTGGGTTCCATGGTTCAAAATTTTAAGTTACGGGGTTTCTAGGGTTCCAAGTTTCTAGGATCCATGGTTCCAAGATTCGAGGGTCCAAGTTTTAAGGTTCCACTTTTCAAGATTCCAGAGTTTAGAGGCAAGATTCAAGGTTTAGGGTTTGAAGGTTACCTGATTCTAGGGTCTAGGGTGACATGCTTCAGTCTACACCTAAGGGAGTCATCACCCGATCCCGAGCTCGGGATCCTTCTAACAAGTTTGTTCTTTTAGCAGGAGAAGCTTTACTCGATTTCAAGTTATTGGCACCCTTGGAATTAGACAAGGATAAACCGGTTCACACAATAGTTTGGAAGGAAGAGCCATCCACGATCGGTTTCACGCCTAATCCACGTCCTAAAGCCTTTGGGAAAATTGAAGAATAAAAGTTGTTTCCTTTAAGTTTTTGCATTCAATTTTCGTTTTCCCGAACTAGGTTATTTTTACGTCGGTTGCATGGATTTGCATGGGATTTCTAGGGTTAGCTAATTATAATTTGGGAGGATATTTAGGACATTTTCTTGGGGCCTAATGAGCTGGAGAAGGAGCGTAGGAAGAGCATCCCATGAAGGCTCCTCATTGGTCCATCTTTCAAGCCTTGGATTGGTGTTCTTGGAGATGATCTAGGCCATCCAATGATAAGCATGTTTTAGTTTAATTTTCTATTTAATCGTCTCCATGAAAGTTCAATTGGCAGATTTGATTGAATAAAGATTTATCTTTTCAAATTTGATCTCTCCCCTTTGAAGTTTGCCGCTTCAAAGACTCGGTCTCCGAAAACTTATTTTCCGGCTACCGAGAGACAAACCTGAGTTTAAGGTTCAAAGTTCCAGGGTTCTGTAGTTTAGGGTTCAATTTTAAGGGTTCCAAGGTTTAGAGATTGCAAGGTTCCAAGGTTCATGGTTTGGGGTTCTAGAGTTTAGAGTTTACGATTCTAGGATTCCAGGGTTTAGGGTTTAGGTTTCCAATGTTCAAGGTTATAGGGTTCAGAATTCAGGGTTCAAGGGTTCTGGGTTCCATGGTTCAAAATTTTAAGTTACGGGGTTTCTAGGGTTCCAAGTTTCTAGGATCCATGGTTCCAAGATTCGAGGGTCCAAGTTTTAAGGTTCCACTTTTCAAGATTCTAGAGTTTAGAGGCAAGATTCAAGGTTTAGGGTTTGAAGGTTACCAGATTCTAGGGTCTAGGGTGACATGCTTCGGTCTACACCTAAGGGAGTCATCACCCGATCCCGAGCTCGGGATCCTTCTAACAAGTTTGTTCTTTTAGCAGGAGAAGCTTTACTCGATTTCAAGTTATTGGCACCCTTGGAATTAGACAAGGATAAACCGGTTCACACAATAGTTTTGAAGGAAGAGCCATCCAAGATCGGTTTCACTCCTAATCCACGTCCTAAAGCCTTTGGGAAAATTGAAGAATAAAAGTTGTTTCCTTTAAGTTTTTGCATTCAATTTTTGTTTTCCCGAACTAGGTTATTTTTACGTCGGTTGCATGGATTTGCATGGGATTTCTAAGGTTAGCCAATTATAGCAGAGTTTGATTAAGGTATCAAATTTTATAGTTATGCTATTTACTGAGCTTTAGGCTCATAGTTTAGGCTTTGCAATGTAGGGAATGTAATGGAGGAGAGGGTGCAAGTGACTGATCAAGGAGTTAGAGCAGAAGAGTGTCCAAATTATATAGTTTATTGAGTGATGACCGACGGGGAGTGATGCATGACACACACACAGAATTTATATTGTAAAATGTTTTGAATGTTTTGAAGATGTAATTAAAATGTATACCCTTGTTTTGGTGTGATGGATATACAAAGCTATTGAAAATGAATGTATTTTTTTGTCAAAGTAATTGTCTTCCGCTGTACGTTTTAAGTTATTAAATGATTATGTATTTTATTTAAAGGTGGAATTCAAATGTATGTTTTTATTATGGATGGTTTTCCTTGTAAACTGTTTTGATAAACTAAAGATAGTTTTTTAGAAAAATAAAGTAAAAAGTTTTCAACTAAAGTAATGTAAGTAAGTAAGTAAGAACGCAGTAACAGACCGGTTCTTGAGCAGCCAGCGAGTAAGTAAGTAAGTAAAGAAAGTAAAGTAAAGTAAGTGAGAAGAGCAGCAGGCGGCGGTTCGGGAATTGGGTCGTTACAACATCACAAAGAATGGAGTTAAGTATGAGTAATCTATTTAATTAATAATTATAAGTATATTAATGATAATATTCTGTTGGGGTGTATCACACCGTACACCGACCCAAACAATTTGGGCTTGATTGGGGCATGGTTGACATTGTTTGATGTTTGATGTTTGATGTGTAAATTGCTTTATGAGTATAATTACGCTAAGAAAGTCTATGAATGTCATTCATGTTATTGAGAGACGCTTGCTTATTGTACTTTTGCATATGATTGAGTTATTTTTAATATGTCATGCATATGTATGCTCATGATCATGCTCATGCATCATGTTTTAAGAAAAGAACGAAAACGTTTTTCATGCATGTTTTCAAAATGTCACCCAATCGGATGTCGGGATGGTATGGGACGTCTCCGGCATTCGATGCATTAATGTTGTAATGCTGAAACAATGGGATGAAGCCACGGGGTGATAAGCTTGGTTGAGAGGGCTAGATGATGCCATGGGGTGGTACCTGAAAATGTGATGGACCTTGGTGGAACCACGGGGTGGAGCTTTTGATCAGGGCACACGGGTGAAAGTCGGGTCGAGAGGGCCTGAGCTTTCCGGGTAGAGAGGGCCTGTGCTTTCCAGGTCGAGAGGGCCTGGGGGATACCTAGTGGGGTCTATGGTCAGGGCGGTCATAGGGTGGAAAGCCAGGTCAAGTAAACGAGAACGATAAAGAACGAAATGAATTGTATGTTTTTACAAAAGCACGAGGATGTTAGGCATGTAAGTTCATGAGATTTCTTACTGAGCTTTAGGCTCATAGGTTATGCTTTGTGTGTAGGTGATGAAGATGACGGTGAGGGGCTTAGCCCTACCTGTTTCATGTGATAATCACACCGTGGAGGAGGCAAATCCAGTTCGGGAAGCTTGAATCGTTAAGTGCCGACCCGTGGTGACACGCTCGGGGTTAGGAGGCGTCGGGAAAAAAGGGAACAAATGGAAAGACAAGGCAATCTGCCGAGAGAACAAAAGGACTGGCAGAAACAGAGGAGTGAACACACGAGAGCTCCAAATGCATACGGGCCCTTGGGATAAGATTTGGAAGGACTTAAACTTTAAGGAGTGGGCTAACTTTGGCCAAATTTTCAGAGTGAGATCACGTGGAGAACTTAAAATGGCACGGGGTGAATTTCTGGTGCACAAACAGACAAAACTGTTTTAGGCAGTACAGAAGGTATGGAAAGATCTCTGTACAACTTTCGATGTAGGTAATCTGGGAAGCCAAAAATTGACAGAAAATAACTTCAATGAAAGGGGAAGAGAATGGTGGGTTTTCGGAGGCAAACTCACTACTGGATTACAAGTTATGAAAAATTTTAAATCAGGTAGACAGAATGGGCCTGAATTGATTAATCCACTAGAAAGGTGGAGAAAGGACCTTGCACAACTTCGAATTGAAGAAATCTGGGAGTGACATGTAAAAAAAATATTTCTAGATGTGAATGAGGAACTCACAGCCCAAATTTTAGGACATTAGCACACAGAAAAATAGAAGTTTGCACGGAGTAGACTTTTGACGCACAAATCCACTCCGGCAAGGAAACAAAGACAACAATCACACCCAAAAAAAAAACAACAAGACCCGAAAACAAATAAGGTGGGATGAGGGCTATATGACTTCCAATCTTACCTTGATCCTAATCAAGTGAGGAGGAAGGTTGGAATGAGGGCTAAGTGATCCTAGCAAAATCACCAACACCAAGACAAACCAAAACAAGGATATTACTCACCTTGGATGAAATGTCGTGAGAAAGGAAAGGGGGTTTGAGAGCTTCAAGCTTCCAAAGTTTTATCCAATTCTTTTCTACTTACAAATGACGTGGGAGGAGAGTTTTGATACTCTCTCCAATTACATCAAAAGGGAAAAACCAAAAAGAAAAAGAAATAGACTAATGAGTGTTTAGTAGGTGTTAGGTGGAATTGGGTCCGACCAAAGCTTCCTAAACACACCACAAAGATTCTAGACTTAAAGCCACATGCCAAACCATAAACCTAAAGAAAAAGGCCAAGGGGAAATAGGGCTTCCCCAAGTTCCAACAAAAAGGCCATGGATTTGGTTCAAACCTAACCAAACCCTTCTCAATGGTCCAAACCGAACCATCAAGACTTACAACAAAAATCAGCCCAGCATATGTATAAGTTACAACCAACCCAGGTAAGACAATGCAAGACTTACAACAAAAATCAGCCCAGCATATTTATAAGTTACACCATAGCTATAGCCGAGGGTGTCAAAGGTGCAAGTCTAATGCTTCGGTTCTCCCATTTGAATGTGTATTCATTGGACAACCCATCATGCAAGGTATGCCGATCAAATTGCCACGGCCTCCCTAGAAGAAGGTGGCTTGCATCCATCAGTAGCACATCACAAATTACAGCATCCTTATAATTCCCAATGGAGAACTCAATTCTTGCACGCTTGGTCACCTTTAAGTCTCCTTCATCATTTAGCCATCGGAGCCTATAAGGGTGGGGATGCTCCTCGGTTTGGAGTTGTAGTTTCTCAACTAGCTCGAAGGATGCTACATTGGTGCAACTCCCTCCATCTATGATTAGGGAGCACACTTTATCTTTGATGAGGCATCGACTGTGAAAAATATTTTCTCTTTGAATAGTCTCGGGTCGGCCATTGGTTGTGAGGGCCCTTCGGATCACCATGAGGAGGGGGACTTCTTGGGCTCGGCACACTTCTTCTAATGGTTCGGCCACTTGCTCTTCTTCTTCCTCCATTGGCTCATCCTCACTAACAACTTCTCCACTATTCTCTAAGAGTACCATGACCCTCTTATTAGGGCATTGTGCCGCAATATGCCCTAGTCCGAGACATTTGAAGCATTTAATATCTCTTGACCGAGGCTTGTTTTCTTCTTCAATTGGTTTAGGAGGAATGTCTTTCCTTTGAGTCCACAACTTTGGTTGGTAGGGTTTGTTCTCTTGTCTTGGAGGTGGCTTGTAAGGTGTGTTGTAGGCCGAGGTTGGTTTCACCACAATTTTCTTGCCCTTCTTTTTGTGTTGTCTTTCCACCCGCAAAGCTAGTTGAATGGCGGCATCCAATGATTCTACAAGTTGTAACTCCATCACATCACCAATATCCTTATGCAACCCCCTTAGGAACCGCGCCAATATTTGTTCTTCCGCCTCCTCAAGATCACATCGGATCCGCAAGGTCTCAAATTCCATTAGATATTCTTCAACCGAGAGGTGCTCTTGTTTCAAGTTTTGGAGTTGGTAAAACAACTCTTGTCTATAGTGGCTTGGGACAAATCTCCTTTTCATATGCATCTTCATGCCTCTCCAAGTAGTTATTTCTTCTTCACGGTCACGTCTCCTTTGTGCTCTCAAACTATCCCACCATAAGCTTGCATAACCGTGGAGCTCCAAAGCTACTAGCTGCAATTTAGACCTCTCCGAGTAATTGTAACAATCAGATACTTTGTCTACTTTATCTACCCAAGTTAAATAAGTGTCTCCATCACAAGAGCCATTAAATGGAGGCACACTTAACTTTATATTCCTTAGATCATCCTCACGGGGTGCTCGGTCCCTTGGTTCAAATTCATCTTCTGTATCTTCAACTTTATATAACTGAGCCCGTGCATGTCCGGCCCTTCTACCGGGAGTAGTCGGAGGTGGTGGCCGTGGGGGATTAGGGGTGTCCATCCTCTGTAGGAGCATGTCCAACCTCCGGTTTATGCCATCAATTTGGTTCTGGAAATCGGAGTCATGTTCTTGGGAGGGCATAGGAGGTGGAGGAGGTTCACTCGTGGAGGGGTGGTCTCGGCTTGGCTGCAAAACAACCCCACTTCGAGTAGTCATACCACCACTTTTGTGCGCCATTGAAAACAATTGGAAGAAGGGTTAACAACAGGGGAAAGCAAGGGAAAGAAGAGCTGGGCTCTGATACAAAATGACACGCTCGGGGTTAGGAGGCGTCGGGAGAAAAGGGAACAAATGGAAAGACAAGGCAATCTGCCGAGAGAACAAAAGGACTGGCAGAAACAGGGGAGTGAACACACTAGAGCTCCAAATGCATACGGGCCCTTGGGCTAAGATTTGGAAGGACTTAAACTTTAAGGAGTGGGCTAACTTTGGCCAAATTTTCAGAGTTAGATCACGTGGAGAACTTAAAATGGCAAGGGGTGAATTTCTGGTGCACAAATAGACAAAAATGTTTTAGGCAGTACAGAAGGTATGGAAAGATCTCTGTACAACTTTTGATGCAGGTAATCTGGGTAGCCAAAAATTGACAGAAAATAACTTCAATGAAAGGGGAAGAGAATGGTGGGTTTTTGGAGGCAAACACACGACTGGATTACAAGTTATGAAAAATTTTAAATCAGGTCGACAAAATGGGCCTGAATTGATTAATCCACTAGAAAGGTGGAGAAAGGACCTTGCACAACTTCGAATTGAAGAAATCTGGGAGTGACATGTAAAAAAAATATTTCTAGATGTGAATGAGGAACTCACAGCCCAAATTTTAGGACATTAGCACACGGAAAAATAGAAGTTTGCACGAAGTGGACTTTTGACGCACAAATCCACTCCGGTAAGGAAACAAAGACAACAATCACACCAAAAAAAAAAAACAACAAGACCCGAAAACAAATAAGGTGGGATGAGGGCTATATGACTTCCAATCTTACCTTGATCCTAATCAAGTGAGGAGGAAGGTTGGAATGAGGGCTAAGTGATCCTAGCAAAATCACCAACACCAAGACAAACCAAAACAAGGATATTACTCACCTTGGATGAAAATGTCGTGAGAAAGGAAAGGGGGTTTGAGAGCTTCAAGCTTCCAAAGTTTTATCCAATTCTTTTCTACTTACAAATGACGTGGGAGGAGAGTTTTGATACTCTCTTCAATTACATCAAAAGGGAAAAACCAAAAAGAAAAAGAAATAGGACTAATGAGTGTTTAGTAGGTGTTAGGTGGAATTGGGTCCCACCAAAGCTTCCTAAACACACCACAAATATTCTAGACTTAAAGCCACATGCCAAAACCTAAACCTAAAGAAAAAGGCCAAGGGGAAATAGGGCTTCCCCAAGTTCCAACAAAAAGGCCATGGATTTGGTTCAAACCTAACCAAGCCCTTCTCAATGGTCCAAACCGAACCATCAAGACTTACAACAAAAATCAGCCCAGCATATTTATAAGTTACAACCAACCCAGGTAAGCAAAAGAAAAATATCCAAGAGAAGATCAAGTGGACCATTATTGATGGACCATTCTTGCCCGGGCTTGTTGATCTCCTAGCCGTGCCCAAATTGGTGAAGATTTAGGCCTGATCCGGTCCATCACTTGATGGATTGCCCAAAGCTTGATGGAGTTGATCATTTGTACCCCTTTTGGACCTTTCTTGGAGAGCTTCCTCTCCCAAAGTGGTTGCTGGGCAATCGGTATCCGACGCCCTTGTGATCGGACAGGGTCGAGGCTCGGGAGGGAGATTTCGGCTAGGTGGACCTTGGACATCGGTCTCCACCTTTTCCTCTCCAAACTCCCATTGCAAGCAATGTTTGGGGAGTTCCTTTTCATGAAGTGTGGGAGCGTCTAAGAGGTCCATTGGAGAAAATGTTATACCTACAAAATTAACAAACATGTTAGCTAATTGTTTTGCACGGCTCCGGGTTGTCACGCCCTCCGATTGTTGGTGGCTCCCGAGCATATCACGTGGGGATGTCAAGAGATGTTTTGATCTATTTTGGAGTGTGAAGTTTCGAACAATGTTTATAAACATGATTACTAAACGTTTTATAAATATGTTTTATATGTATGATGTTATTGTTGGCTTGAATAAATGATGAGTTTTTCACAATTTTATCCAAATGCTTCCGTTGAGTTTTACGAAAAGAATTTAAAGCCAAACGCCTTTCCAAAATCGAAAAATTTTATGTAAAAAAAAAGAGGGATATTACAGATATCGTATCAGAGCCAGGTTTTGATCCTGGGACCTGTGGGTTATGGGCCCACCACGCTTCCGCTGCGCAACTCTGATTTTAATAATTCAAAAACTAAGCTTTTCCTTATTGAGTCTAGTGTAACTTTGTCGAAGACTTAAACTTCAAATTCTGAGTTGAACATAATCAAATATACGAAATACCGAACATCGCTCAAAATCAATAATTCTATAGTCCAGTTTTCCTTCACCAAATTCAAATAAACATAAATTTCTCTCCAGAAGTTAAATAGAAATGATCTACTTATCAATCTTCTTATCTAGATGTCGACTACAACTTTGTCCGTTATGCTCTTCTAAGGCATGATATGATTGAAACACAGAAACTACTCAGTTACCACATTTCAACCCGACATTTGTTGCTGTAGTTTCATCTACTAGTCTATTAAATTCTATTAGAAGAAAGTAACTCCATGTGAAGACCCTAAAACCTCATAATTAAGTAAATAACAATATTGTTTTGGATTCGTCTCCATATTCATCTTTTCTTAGCACATTTCATTCTTTAACCATAAAACATTATATTCATATAATGTTATTTTACATCAAAAAGTTGGTTGTTACAATAGTCTTCTAAACTGTGCTTCATCCAAAGAATTTGTGCACAACAACTTGATGTGCCACGAATTAGCACATCTAGAAGCGGAAGCAAACTTTTTTCTAATGAGTTTGTTGATTTTGTAGGAAGCTTGTTTTATAAAGGTTTAATCAAGAAGCCAAAGATGAAGCGCATGGTGAGCCCTAGTTGTCAAGTGGGGTTGATGCATTTCATGGGCCAACCACACTTGATGAAGGAAGAGGAGTTCAAGGGTGGCACATTAAGGTGGCCCCAAATCACCAAAACATGAAGGGGAAAGCATGTTTTCCTTTTGACAACTTTGTGTAATAATTTAGTTAGTTTTATGTAATAATTAGGAGGATAATTAGTAGCTTAAATTTGTACACATGTAAGGGTACTTAGTGTACCCGTGGCATGGAAGGGTGATCAAAACATCCATGGTGATGAAAACAACATTTCTGGTTTCGGCCCAAGCTGACCTTCGAGGCTTGTGCAGCC
>QAOC01014292.1:115656-134423 GCA_003255005.1 Begonia fuchsioides
GTTTGTTATTGTGATTGTGTTGTTGCTTGTGTGTTGGTTGCTGTTTTTATTTCTACCCGAGTGGATTTCGTGCACTAAAAGTCCACTCTGTGTCATTTTCTATTTTTTGTGAGTAAAAACCCTAAATTTTTGGTTTTGAATTCTTCTTTCATGGCCTGAAATTTCTGTTCTTTGTTCTTTCATGGCCTACCGTGTCTTTTTTCATCAAACCACTTGTATTTTCTTTCCCTTTCATTGAAGTTGTTTTCTGCCAATTTTTACATTTCCAGGTTGCCTGCATTTGAAGTTGTGCAGAAATCTTTACCCCTCCACGTCACTGTTTTCTGTTTTGTGTTTGTTTGTACACTCAAAAGTATTCCCGTGCCATTTTAAGTCCTCACGTGTTTTCAATCTGCAAATTTGGCCCAGCTTAGTCCACTTCCTAAAGTTTCATTTGGCTGAGTTTATTTGACTTAATCCTGTATGCATTTGGAACATTAACCGTTACACCTCACTGTTTCTGTCTTGGACTTTCTCCTTGGCAGATTACCCTTGTGTCTTCTTTCTCCCGACACTTCTCATAACCCCGAGCGTGTCACAACTACCGACTACTATATACTCGCTTTCGGCAGTTGAGAGTGCCACAAAGTTTTGTTTCTTAGAGAATCAAGATACTAAAGATTCACCTAAGAATTGGCATGTGCCACTAGTGCTTTTCCTATCCACAAGACTTCCGGCATAGTCCAAATTAGAATATCCAATTAAGTCAAAGGAAGTACCCTTGGGATCCATAATCCTAGATCAAGTGTTCCACTTAAGTATTTGAAAATTCTTTTAACGGCATTCAAGTGAGACTCCTTAGGTGAGGCTTGGAATCTAGCACAAAGAAAAAAGCTAAAAAGGATGTCGGGTCTGCTAGCGGTTAGATATAACAATGAGCCGATCATTCCACGAAATCTCTTAATATCCACATCTTTTCCTCCTTCATCCTTATCCAATTTGGTTGTGGTACTCATTGGTGTTCTGGAAGATTTGCAAGAGTCCATTCCAAATCTCTTGAGTAATTCCTTGATATATTTCTCTTGGCAAATAAATGTTCCATCTAAAGATTGTCTAATTTGAAGTCCTAAGAAGAACTTAAGCTCCCCCATCATGCTCATTTCAAATTCATCTTGCATGAGAGAGGCAAAATCTTCACACAGGTTTTTGTTGGATGCTCCAAAAATAATATCGTCCACATAAATTTGGACAAGTAGCTGATCATTACCAACATGTTTTCTGAAGAGGGTTGAGTCAATTTTTCCCATTTTGAACTCTCTAACCAAGAGAAAATTCTTCAACCTATCGTACCAAGCTCGAGAGGCTTGCTTAAGACCATAGAGAGCTTTATGAAGTTTATAAACATGGTTTTTCTTGTCAAAGGCCTCAACCCATAGGTTGTTCTACATAGACTTCTTCCATAATATATCCATTTAGAAAGCACTCTTAACGTCCATTTGAAAGAGAGTGAAGTCTTTCTAACAAGCATAGGCAAGAAGCATGCGAATTGACTCTATTCGGGCCACCGGTGCAAAGGTCTCCTCAATGTCTATACTTTCTTCTCGATTATAACCTTTTGCAACTAATCTTGCCTTGTTTCTAATGACAATGCCATGTTCATCTAGTTTATTCTTGAATACCCATTTAGTTCCAATGATGGTGTGATCATTTGGTCTATGAACTAATTCCCACACTTGGTTTCTCTCAAATTTATTAAGTTTTTCTTGCATGGCCATTATCTAATTTTCATCTTTTATTGCCTCATCGAACTTCTTAGGCTCTACTTGAGATAAGAATGCTACATTGGCACATAGATTCCTAAGAGAGGCTCTAGTTTTAACCCCTAATGTGGGTCACCAACCACATCTTCTAATGGGTGGGTTCTTGAATATTTTCACTCTCTAGGAAGGTCTCTTTCAGAAGTGCTAACTAGCTCCGATTCTAGAGAGATTGGAAGATTTTCAAACGGAGAAACCTCAAGAGAGTCTTTCTCATTTTCTTCTAGAGTCAAAGAATCTAGATCTTTTACGAGCTCATCATTTTTGTCCATATTACTTGAAAAAGAAGGAGGTTCATCAAATGAAACATGCATTGATTCTTCAACTACTAGTGTTCTCTTGTTGAACACCCTATAAGCTTTGCTAGATAATGAATATCCTAGAAAAATTCCAAAGTCGATTTTTGAGTGGTATTTTCCTAAGTTGTTCTTGGTTTTCAGGATATAACATTTGCATCCAAAGGGCCTTCCAAAAATCAAGAAGAAATATGCTGGGTTGGTTGTAACTTATAAATGCGGAGATGCCGGAAATAAGGGTGAAGATTGCAATCTGCCCGGAAGGAAAGGGAGTAAGGCAGAACAGGGGAGTGCAACGCTTAGTTCTCCAAACGCATACAGGTTTAGGTTATAAAACTCAGCCAACTTAAACTTAAGGCCGTTGACACGCTCGGGGTTATGAGAAGTGTCGGGAGAAAGAAGACACAAGGGTAATCTGCCAAGGAGAAAGTCCAAGACAGAAACAGTGAGGTGTAACGGTTAATATTCCAAATGCATACAGGATTAAGTCAAATAAACTCAGCCAAATGAAACTTTAGGAAGTGGACTAAGTGTGACCCGAATTTCAGCTTACAAGCACGTGCGGAACATGAAAATACATGGAGACACTTTCAGATGCACAAACAGACCAACAGGAAGAAAACAGTGCAGGGATGATGGGGAAACTTCTACACAACTTCCAATGCAGAGAGTCTGGGATCGTAAAAATAAGCAGAAAACAACTTAATCAAAGGGAAAGACAATGCAAGTGGTTTCACAGAAAAAGCATGAGTAGGCTAGTAGTTATGCTGGATAGAAAATTAATGGACAGAGTTGCCCGATTTTAGGAACTCGAGTAGGAAGCAGTGGGAAAACACAAGCATAACTTTTAAAGGGAGGTGGCTATGGCTAAACGGAAAGAAGAGTTATTTCAAGCCATGAAAGAGGAACTCACAGCCATAAAATTGGGGACTTTTGTTCACGGAAAACAGAAATGGCACGAATTGGACTTTTGTTGCAGAAATTCACTCGGGTAAGCACCAAAAAACAGCAACCAACAACAAAGACAAAACACAAATGCAAACAACAAAATGGAAGGTTAGCTATGGGACTTCCAAACTCGCCTTTGATCCTAAACAAGTGAGGAAGGGAGATTGGAATAGGGCTTAGTGGCTCTAGCAAGGCACCAACACCGTTACAAACCAAAGATCAAGGATATTACTCACCTTGAATTTGCTTTGCCGTGAGAGAAAATGGGGAGAGCTTCAAGCTTCAACATTCAACATTTTCTATCTTCCAAAATGCTGAGAAAGGGAGGTTAAAAACCCCCCTTTCCACGAGCTACAAAGGGTGGCATAATGGCCTCCTACAAACCTAAGCAAATCATCAAAAGAGGGATGGCAAGTGGGGGCCACAAAGACATCTCCACCAAAAGAGAGGCATGGGCAGCAAAAACGTGGTTGCAACCCATCCTAATACAACTTAACCTCCCACTTGCAGCCACTACACTAAACAACAAACAAAAGAAAAAAAAAGAGAGGAGCCAGTGTGGTTTTCACGTGAAAAACCAAAAACCTAATAGATGGGCCAAACCCATGATGGATTGTCCATAATCAAATGGACTTGAACACTTGTATCTTTTGGGCTAATGGTTAGGCACTTCCATGGGCTGCTAGCTGCTGCTCACATGAAGGACAAAGAGGAAATTCAGCCTTCCTTTCCGTTGGGACCAAACATGGCCATGGATCAGCCACCATGGGTTGGATGCTCTTGGGCCGCTCCATCTTCTGGAGGCCTCTGTAATGGCAATCGTTGGCTGGACAGTTGTTGTCCAAATTTTATGCTCTGCCTCATTCTGGAAACCTTAAGATGTGGGTCACATCTTTTTAGAAGCACGTTTGTCCAAAACAGGTCCGGAAGGTGTTCAAAATAGCCGCACAAGCCCCAGAGGTCATCCTGGGCCGAAACCAAAAGTGGTGCTATCATCACCTAGGTGGTTTGGATCACCCTTCCATGCCACGGATACAAAAGAGTTGTCAAAAAGGAAGCATGCTTTTCCCTTCATAATTTGCTTCTTGATAAGCCTTTTATGAAAAGAGCCTCCTACAAAATTAACAAACTCATTAGAAAAATAGTTTGCTTCATCAATCGAGTCGTGCCATCCGTGGCACATCAGCCGTGGACTAAGTTTGACCCGAATTGCAGCTTACAAGCACGTGCGGAACATTAAAATACACGGAGACACTTTCAGATGCACAAACAGACAAACAGGAAGAAAACAGTGCAGGGTTGATGGGGAAACTTCTACACAACTTCCAATGCATGGAGTCTGGAATCGTAAAAATAAGCAGACAACAACTTCAATCAAAGGGGAAGACAATGCAAGCGGTTTCACAGAAAAATCATGGGTAGGCTAGGAGTTATGCGGGATAGAAAATTAATGGACAGAATTGCCCGATTTCAGGAACTCGGGTAGGAAGCAGTGGGAAAACACAAGCATAACTTTTAAAGGGAGGTGGCTATGGCTAAACGGAAAGAACCAATGTTTCAGGCCATGAAGGTGGGACTCACTACTAGAAATTTGGGAATTATGCTCATGGGAACAGAAAATGGCACGGAATGGACTGTTGGAGTTCAAAGTCCACTCAGGAAGGTTCAAAAACAGCAAACAACACAACCAACACAAACAAATGAAAACGCAAATGGAAGGTAGGCTATGGGGGTTCCAAACTCCCCTTTTGATCCTAACAAGTGAGGAAGGGAGGTTGAAATAAGGTTTAATGACCCTAGCAAGATCACCAACACCAAGACAAGAGAAGGTTGAGGATATTACTCACCAAAACCTTGAATTGCCGTGAGAAAGAAATGGAGATTGAGAGCACTTGGCTTCTGCAAATTTCTTCTATTTTTTTCTCCCTTCATCAGACGTGGGAGGAGGGATTCATACCCATACAAACTTTCACAAAAGACAAAAACAATTAAAGACCTAAAATTAGGACTAATGAGTGGCTAAGAATAGGAGTTAGGTGAGAATGGGCCCCACCAAACCTCCTAAACCAAGACAATGGAGTCTTCACCAAAAACTCCACGTTCCTAACATAAAAAAAGAAGAAAGAAAAATGGAGACTTAGGATTGGACCTAAGCTCCATCAAATGAGGCTTGGTTTGGACCAAGCCGAACCCAAATCCCAACGAAATTGGTTCAAACCGAACCAATTTGTCTACATCAAAACATCCCAAATATTTTAGTATTTTACAAACACAAAATCAAACATTACTTGGTCATTCCTTGGAAGACTTCATCTCCCCAAGTAGTGGTGCATACGGTCTCCATTGTCCTCGAAACCGAGTGTAGTTATGTCCCGGGTGGTGAACTTGGCAAGGAAGATCTTGGATTTTTGGCTAACTTCATCTCTTCTTTATACTTCCATTGTAAGCAATGTTTGGGGAGTTCTTGATCATGATGTGAAGGAATATCTAGGAGCTCCAATGTAGGGAAAAATGTACTTGCAAAATCAACAAACATATTAGCTAAATGTCTTGCACGGCTTTGAGTTGTTGCTCCTTCTGGTTGTGGGTGGGTCCAGGGCACATCAGGTACCCAAACCATTTTGGGACCTTGAACATTAGCTTTGATTCCTTTGGGAACCCATCTTTGAGTGACTCTTTGATTTTTACCTTTTAATTTTAAAGGAAATTCAAATGAAGTATGTCCTATTCTATTACATGAATGACATGTGTTTGGTTTAACAAAGAGGCTCTCATAGTTCTTTTTCTTTTTGTAAGGTTTATATCCTAAGCCAGCTTTGTCAAAAGTCATTCTTTGTCCACCTAGAAGCATTTTCAAGTTTTTGCTACCCTTTGTAAACTTCAATATTATAATATTCAATTCATCATTTTTCCTTTTTAAACTAGCTATCTCCTCTTGAAAGAGAATAAATGTACTTTTGTGTTCCTTAGTTAGAACTGCATGTTCCTTTTTAATTGTTTATATTTAGATTTCAACATATAAAAATCGTTAAGTAAATCATTGAAAGCATCAAACAAATCATTATCCTCATCAAAATTATCTAAATCACTAAAGGAGTCATGTACCTTATCCTCCTTTTCCATGAAGCACATGTTTGCTAGTTCTTCGTCTTAAGATGAAGATGAAGAAGAATCACTGTCATCCCAAGTAGCTTTCATTGCTTTCTTCTTGAATCCCTTGGGGAGTTTCTTTCTTTGAGGACATTCCGATTTGAAGTGACCTGGCTTTCCACAGTCATAGCATGTGAGTTCCTTTTCTTTTTCTTTGAGTTGCCTTTCTCTTCTCGCTAACTCCTTTCCCTGCATCTTTTTCCTTTGTAGGAATCTCTTGAACTTTCTTGTGATGAAGGCAACATCTCCATCCTCCTCTTCATCACTCACAACATCAGCTTGTTTGCTGGAGGATGCTTTAAGGGCAATGTCCCTTTTCCTTGATGTTTCCTTCTCCTTAATCTCATCCTTTTCGCTAGCCTTCAACGTAATCTCATGTGTCATTAGAGATCCGATGAGTTCTTCAATCTTGAGAGCTTTGAGGTCTTTAGCCTCTTGTATTGCTGTAACCTTTGGTTGCCATGCTCTTGGAAGAACTCGAATAATTTTTCTAACACATTCTTCATCTGAATAAATCTTGCCTAGCACTTTCAAACCATTAGTAACATTTGTGAATCGTGTAAACATGGAACTAACTGTTGCATCACTATGCATAGTAAATAGTTCATACTCATGTACAAGCATACTTAGTTTATTTTCTTTTACTTGGTTAGTTCCTTCGTGTGTTACCTCAAGCAATCGCCAAATATCTCGAGCATTATCACAACCTTGTACTCTATTAAATTCATCACTAGTTAGAGCACAGTACATGGTGTTCATTGCTTTGGCATTTAAGCTTAATTTTCTTAGGTCATTATCATCATATTCAGTACTTGATGTTGGTATACTTATGCCATTCACAATTTTAATTGGCACATATGGACCATTTTCAATTATGTTCCAAACACTGTAATCCATAGCTTGAGTGAAAATTCTCATTCTAGTTTTCCAATATACATAGTTGTTGCCATCAAAGAGAGGGGGTCTAGTGATTGATTGACCCTCAGTGTGAGACATGTTCATGTTAAAAGACATTGTAGTAATTCAACACAAATAAATAAATTACAATAAAATCTTGTTCTACCTGCTCTGATACCTATTGTAGGACCGGTTTTTAACCTAAGTGGGGTGAGGGTGAATTAGGTTAATAGCAATTTTTTGTAAGTTAAATTTCTTAAGTACAAAACTAAAAGGATTGTTTATCAAATTCATTTTATTCAAGCACAATCAACAAAGTAAGAGTTGAGAGAGAGAATTTGACACTGATATGTTTTCTCGGTTCGGCCAACAACTGCCTACGTCCACGCTTCAAGGTAGCTCCTTGAAGATCCTTTACTTGATTGAGCTTTCGGTTGTCAATCTAACATTTACAACTTGACTCTTCTTTCTTAGAGGCGTCACCCCTTTTACAAGTTCACTCAATTCTATCGTTACAAGGATTTTTGGTTTCTAAATCGACTATCTCAATCACAAGATGAATAATCAAAAGTGAATACAAGAGATGAGAGAGTAAAATGACTTGAGAATAATTTTGGCAGTGTTTTGGTGTGTTTTACTCTCAAGAAAATTGCTACTTTAACGGGCTTCTCTTAACCTATTTATACAGCTCAGGCTCAGGCGGTCGACATAATTACGAGAGCGATCGACCGCAATATAGCCGTTTAGACTCATTAGAAAGTAGCCGTTGGAGCTTTAACTCTGTAGTAGATCCTGAGCGGTCGACATAATCGTGGAGTGGTCGACATAGGTATAGTTGATTAGTCCTTGATGGTGTTGCGGTCGACATGAGGTTTGTTTCTGGAACTTCAGCGGTCGGCATAAGTAATTAGCAGTCAACATAAGTTCCGTCTTTGGAGCTTCACATCAGTCGACATAGGTCTTGTGCGGTCGACATTAAGTTTGTCTCTGGGAAATCATCGATCAACATAAGTCTGTATCGGTCGACATAAGTTACATCTCTGGAACTTTTCCTCTAGTCGACATAGATCTTCAGCGGTCGACACACATCTCTTGGGCGGTCGACATACATCTGTTCTCTAGAATTGTTGCGGTCGACATATGTATATAGTGGTTGATATATATATCTTTTTTGAAGTTATTCCGGTCGACATATGTATATAGCGGTCGACATATATATCTTCTCTGGAATTGTTGCGGTCGACATAACCTGAGAAAACTTATAAAATTCTTCAACACTTGACAAACTTGTTATAAATTAAGTGTACCCTTTTACAAGGATGTTTCACAAGAGATTCATTAACAACATAATTTAATTTAGCTTTCATTCATTTTCACAAACGATTATCATAAAAAATACTCGGTTACTTTAAAAGTCTTTAAAGCCAACACATGGTTCCAAAGTTCCACGATTTCAGGGTTTAGGGTTTAGATTTTTAATTTTCATGGTCAAGGGTTGAGGGTCAAAGAGTTCTAGGGTTTAGGGTTTAGGATTCACGATTGAGAATTCAAGGGTTCAAGAGTTTACAAATTTTGGTTTAAGGTTTAGGGTTAAGGGTTACGAGGTACAAGTTCTAGGGTTCAGAGTTCAGGGTTTCACTGTTGCAAGGCTCTATGATTGAGGTTTTAAAGTTCTATCATTTAGCGTTCTAGGGTTCAGGGTTCAAAGTTCAATAATTCTAGGGCTTAGAGTTCAAGGATCCAAGGTTCCAGGGTTAAGGGTTCAGGGTTCTAGGCTTTAAAGTCCATGGCTACAAAATTCTAGGGTTCAGGGTTCTAAGATTTAGGAGTTCATGGTTTGGTTGTTGTAGGTATCAAAGGTCTAAGGTTTAGGGTTCTGAGGTTAAGGTTTTCAGTTATCAGGTTTGGGTCTTTAGGGTTTAGGGTTCAAGGGTTCCATGATTCTAGGGTCAACGATCTAGGATTAATGGTTCTAGGTTTCTAGTGTTCATGTTTAAGGGTTCAGGGTTCAAGGTTCAAGATTCAAATTACTAGGGTTCCAGGATTTAAGGTTTATGCTTCCAAAGTTTAGGCTTCCAAGGTTCAAGGTTCAAGGTTCTAGGGTTTAAGGGTCTAGGGTTGTTGGTTTTAAGTGGTTCTAGGGTTCCAGGGTTTAGGGTTCCAAGGTTAAAGGTTCACGGTCCAAGGTTCAGGGTTCTAGTGTTCAGTGGTTTAAGGTTCAGGGTTACAAGGTTAATGGTTCATGGTTCGGGGTTCCAAGTTTCAGGATTCCAGGGTTCGGGGTTCAGTGTTCAGGAGTAAGGGTTCTAGGGTTCAATGGTTTCATAGTTTGAAGTTCAGGGTTTAGGGTTCAAGCGGTTCTTGGGTCAAAAGTTTAGGGTTTCCAGTTCATGGGTTCAGGGTTCACGATTCTAGGCTTTTGGGTCCCATAATTTTATGGTTTAGGGTTAAGGGTATGTGGTTCTAGGGTTAAGGGTTCAAGGGTAACTAGGTTCAAGGATCATGGAATTTAGGGTTCCAGGGTTCAAGATTAGGGTTCCACAATTTAAGGCTCAAGGTTTAAGGTTCAAGGGTTCCATGTTTCAAAGTCCAGCGTTTCAGGGTTTGAGGTTGCATGGTTTAGGGTTCTAGGGGTAAGGGTTCCAAGGTTTAGGATTTAGTGTTCCTAGGTTAAAGCTTTTGATGTTATATGGTTCTAGGGTTTTAGGGTTTAAGGTTTCAATTTTATAGGTTTCCAAGGTTCCAAAGTTTAGGGGTTAGGGTTCAAGGTTCTAAGGTTAGGGGTGGGTTAAGGGTTAAGGGTTCAAGGTTAAGGGTTTTAGGTTCTAAGGTTTAGGGTTCAGAGTTCTAAGGTTTAGGGTTTAAGGGATCTAGATTAGGGTTCCAAGGTGTCAGTTTATAGGGTTGAGGGTTCCAAGGTTTTAGGTTTAGGGTTTAGGGTTCCATGTTTTAAGGGTCTATGGTTCAGTGTTCAAGGTTCCTGAGTTATAGGGTTTGGATTTTAGGCTTCTAAGGTTCAAGGTACATGAGTTACAGGGTTCAAGGTTTAGGCTTTTAAAGTTCAGGGTTCTATTGTTCAGGGTTCCATGTTTCCAGGGTTCAAGGTTCAAGGGTTCCAGTATTCAAGGGTGCAAGGTTCGGGGTTTTAGGGTCTAGAGTAAAGGGTTTGGGGTTTAGGGTTCCAAGGTTAAGGGTTCGGGGTTCAAAAGTTCTTGGTTTAAGGACTCAGGCTTTAGGTTTCAGGGTTTAGTGTTCAAGGTTTAGGGGTCAGGGTTTCAAGGTTCAAGTTTCCATGGTTACAAGATTCTAGGGTTCCAGCATTCAAGGTTTAGGGTTCCATAGTTCCGGGTTCCATGGTTCTAGGGTTCTCAGTTCAGGGTTTAGGGTTCAGGGTTCCCATGATCAGAGTTACAAGGTTAAGGGTTCCAAGCTTTGAGGTTCAGGATTCCATGGTTCAAGGTTCAAGGTTCGAAGGTTATGAGATTCTAGGATTCAAGGGTTCTGTGTTCGAGATTCCATGGTTCAGAGTTTTAAGTTTTAGAGTTTCAGGGTTCTCAATTTAAGGTTTTGATTTCCAAGGTTCAAAATTCTAGGGTTTGGGGTTCAGGGTTTAAGGTTTAAGGGTTCTTGTGTTTCAAGGTCCAGGGTTAAGGGTTCAAGGGTTTGGAATTCAAGGTTCCTGTGGTGGGTTCCAAGGATCCTAGGTTTATGGTTCCAAGGTTCAAAGTTTAAGGTTTGAAGGCTTGAGGTTATAAGGCTCAAGACTTCAAGGTTCGAGATTTTAGGTTCCAGGGTTTAGAGTTATGGGTTCCATGGTTCCAATGTTCTATGTTCATAGTTTAAGGTTCCGTTGTTTAGGGTTCAAGGTTGATGGGTTCAAGGGTTCTAGTGTGCATGGTTAAGGGTTCAAGGGTTCTTGGTTCAAGGTTCTAGGGTTTCAAGGTTTAGGGTTCTAGAGTTCAGAACTTAGAGTTCGGGATTCCATCGTTAAAGTTTAGGGGTTCCAAGTTTCTAGGTTTAAGGGTTAAGGGTAAAGGGTTCAGGTTAGGGTTCCAATGTTTGGAGTTCTAAGGTTCAAGATTGATGGGTTCTAGGGTTTAGATTTCTAGGGTTTAGGGTTTAGGGTTCCAATGTTTAGGTTCAAGGGTTCAAGATTCACAGGTTCTAAAGTTCAAAGTTCAAGGGTTTAGGGTTCTGTTTTCTAGGATTGATTATGCTATGGTTTAAGGTTTTAGGGTTCCAGGGTTCTAGGATTCAGGGTTGTGAATTCAAAGTTCTTGGGTTTAACGTTGAAGGTTCAAGGGTTCCAAAGTTTAGGTTTTAAGGGTTCACTATTCTAGGTTATGGGTTCAATGCTACATGCTTCATGGTTCATGGTGAAAGGTTCTTAGGTTTCAGGTTATATGGTTATAGGGTTAAAGGTTCAAGCGTGGTTCAAGGTGCAAAGGTTCAAGGTTCCAATGTTTAAAGTTTAGGGTTAAAGGTTTCAAGGTTACAAGGTTCCTGCTTTCAAGGTTTCAGGGTTTTAGGGTTCTAGGGTTTCAGGGTTTTAGGGTTCTAGGGTTTCAAGGTTTTAGGGTTCTAGGGTTTCAGGGTTTTAGGGTTTTAGGGTTCCAGGGTTCAGGGTTCAAAGTTGGTTCAAGGGTTCTAGGGTTATAGGGTTCAGGGTTCCACGGTTCAAAGTTTCAGGGTTCAGGGTTGAACGTTTCAAGGTTCCAAGGTCACAATATTCCAATGTTCTAGGGTTCAAGGTTCATGGTTTCAAAGTTCAAAGTTCAGGGTTCCAGTGTTCAAAGTTCAAGGTTTAGGGTTCAGGGTTTAGGGTTCAAATGATCAAAGTTCCAAGGTTCAGGGTTCCAAGGTTCAGGGTTTGTGGTTCCAGGGTGCAAGGATTTCTTGATTCAAGGTTTAAGGTTCCAAGGATCAGTGTTCCTGAGTTTAGGGTTCTAGGGTTCAGGGTTTCAAGGTTCAGGATTTATGGTTCCAAGGCTCAAGGTTACAAGATTCCAAGGTTCAAAGGTTCAGTGTTCAGGTTTCTACGGTTTAGAGTTCAGGGTTCAAGGGAGAATTTAGGGTTCAATGTTCTAAGGTTCAAGGTTCTAGGGTTCAGGATTTCAGGGTTCCATGATTTAAAAATTCTAGGATTTCAGGGTCGACAATTAAGGGTACCAGGGTTCCAGGTTCAATAATCCAGGGTTTAGGGTTTAAGGTTCGAAGGTCACAAGATTCTAGGGTTCAGTGTTCCAGAGTTGCGAGTTTAAGGTTCCAAGTTTCTAGGGTGCCTGGGTTCTAGGTTCATGGTTTAGGGTTCTATTGTTCAAGGTTGCATTGTTGAAGGTTCAAAGCTAAGGGTTCACGGGTTCAAGGTTTAGGCTTTCATGGTTTAAGGTTCAAAGTTAAGGGTTTTTGGGTTCAGGGTTCTAAGGTTTAGGGTTAAGAGTTCTATGGTTCTAGGGTTGAAGGTTCAGTGTTCTAGGATTCTAGAGTTCCAAGGTTCAGAATTCTAATATTAAGGGTTATATGGTTCAAGATTCAAGGTTTAAGGTTCAAGGTTCAGTGTTCAATGTTCTAGGGTTCTAGGTTTAGGGTTTAGGGATCTATTGTTAAGGATTTTAGGGTTTATTGTTCAGGCCTGAGGGTTCATGAGTTTATTGCTTCTAGTGTTCACTGTTCGAAGTTTCAGGGCTTCAAGTTCAAGGTTTTAAGGTTTCAGGTTAACAAGGCTCTAGGGCTATAGGGTTCATTGTTATGGGTTTTAGGGTCCCAAGGTTAAATGTTTAGGCTTTTGAGGTTCAAAGTTTCAGGGTTCATAGTTAAGGGTTTTTGGTTAAGGGTTTCGGGATTCATGGTTTTAAGGTTCTAGGGTTCAGGGTTGAGTTCAAAGGTTTAGAGTTAAGGTTTCCAGGGTTCTACAGTTTCAGTGTTCAAATTTTAGTGATGTGCAATCGGAGACCAAAACCGAGAAAACATCTCGAGGGCCCATAACCCAAGCCCGAGCCAAGAAGTTTGCTAACATGTTTGCTCATTTTGTAGGGTTATTTATGCAAGGAACCTTAATGGTAGAGCCAACTTTTGATGATCAAGGACAGCCCAAACATCTTCTCACTTGGGAATTTTCCACAATACCGCGTAGCAAGGTGGAGAAAGAAAGGTGGAGGCGGCCCAAGACAATATATACCTAGCCTAGGGTCTGACCATTGCATGGTCCATCCAAGATTTGGAGAAGGGAAGTCCAAGCCCATTTCACTCGGGCACTTCATCAGCCCAAGTTCACATGGAGGGATGAAGACCATTTTATTATGTCATTTAGTGTTTTGTCCTTTTTTGGTTGAACAATTACCGTGTGAAAAAGTGGATTGTATTGGTTAGAGTTAGGGTTTTATTTTCTGAAGGGTCTCTTTTGTGCTTCAGGTGGGAGTGTTAAAGGGGGGGACCATGGTCAGCCTTGGTGCCTCCTTTTTGGGTAACTTCTAGGAGGACCACTTAGTTGTTTCCTCCTTGTTTTGCCATTTCGGGTAAGGCTGTTTTTTTTTTTTAATTTTCGGGAGCCCACCCTCCAAAATTTGGGGGTGATTTGACATGCCACGGATTGGCATACCGAATGGAGCAATCACCCGAGCCCGAGCTCGGGAATTTTCTAACATATTTGTTAATTTTGCAGGAAAATTAATTGATGAACTATACATTTCTAAGCAAACTTTAGAGGATCAAACAAGGCCAAAACACGTGATTAATTGGCATGGAGAAAAGGTGGACTTACAACCAAGAACCGAGCCTCCTGGAATCAAGCCCGCACATGAACCCGGTTGAAGTTCACGTTGCATGGTGAGTTAAAGTCACATGCAAACGTGACAAAATGTCCCACGACTCAACTCATCAACACTTCAATGGAGTGAAGGAATTTTATTGCATTTTTTTAGTATAATTTCACGTTAATTTTTACGTTACATTTTAGGAGTACCCGAGAGGGTTTCTTGGTTAGATACATTTTAGTTATTTTGCATGCTTTTGCATGGGGTTTTGCATGAGGGATTCTTTGCTGAAAGAGAAAGAAGGGCAAATTGGCTGAAGGGGTGCAAGATCACGTGGCCATCACATTCTTGCATTCTCATTGGTCCAATTTTCCCTCCTTTATTTTCATTTCCAGCATGCATGTTGCATGACTTTGGCTCATAATTTTCCCTCCTTTTTTTCCTCTCTTTTCAGCTGATAAAACCTCCCCCAATGGTTTCTTGTAATTTTCATTTTGGAATTTGAATTAAATTTGCTTTGAGCATCTCCCTCTCACGGGCATTTCCAACTTCAAAACCGGCAGCCGGCGCACCTCCGACCACCGTAGGTTATCTCAAAGGAATCCTCCCTCCAAGCTAGAGATTTCTTGGTGCTTCAATACTCCAGCCTTCTTCAAGGACTTTAGGGTGAGGTTGAAGGTCACAAGCTCTTCATTCCATCAATATTTTTCGTTTGGTTTTAGTTCTTTCCGCCGGCAGATTTCCGGTCACCACCAAAAATGCCGTTACTGTTCCATTACATTCCGACCGATCCATCCACTTGATTTGCTTCATTTTTGGAGGACTATCACCTATCTTCTTCCCAGAGTTCCACTCAAAATTTCAGCCCTAAAATCGATCGTATAGTTGAGTTATTGCCATCCAAATTCCAGTCCCGATTCTGGAATTATCGGATTATCGTTTTTCCATTTAACCTAACCTGATTCTCCCACTTCCTAAATCTAAACCCCGTCCATTCTGTGTCATGATTTTAAGCTCACTTTGAGCTCATTTGTATTCAGTGAAGTTTGAAATGAAAAACTGCATTTTGCATCTCGTTTCCTTGGTGGTTTCTCCTTCTCCTAGACTCGGGTTTTCCGGTGAGTTATATCCGGACACCACCGAGAGCTCCACTCCGGTTTTGGCTGCCACTCAAGCTTGGGTTAGCTAGCCATACCACACTCCTTCAACGACGTTCTAGTGGAATCCAAGGTAAGGGTGTGAACCCCAAAGCTTCTCCTCCGTTCGAGATTATCTCTCTATTTATAACTTCCCAATCTTCCTTTCCCGAGACCTCCTTTTTGAGCACTCTTGACACGAAATGGAATGGGAGGAAGGAAAAATGGGAAAACCGATTAGGGTTTGACAAAAATCTGCAAAAAAAATAGAATTAGGATTTAGGAAGGAATGAGGATATCTCAACGGGAAAATGGATTTTAGGGTTGAATTTTGGAATGGATCTTTGGGGAGGGTGTAACGACCCGATTCTCGAGATGCCGCCTGCTGTTTTCCTTACTTACTTACTGACGTGGAAAACTCATTTTTTTTTTAATTTCTGAAAACTATCTTTAGTTTATAAAACAGTTTACAAGGAAAAGTCGAGTAAATAATAAAACATACATTTGAATTCCACCTTTAAATAAAATACATAATCATTTAATACCTTAAAACATACAGCGGAAGACAATTACTTCAAAATACATTCATTTTCTAAACATTGGTAATCCATCACACCAAAATAAGGGTATACATTTTAATTACATATTCAAAACATTCAAAACAGTTTGTAATATAACTTGTGTGTGTCATGCATCAATCCCCATCAGTCATCACTCAATAAACCGTATCATTTGGACACTCTTCTGCTCTAACTCCTTGATCAGTCACTTGCACCCTTTCCTCCATTACATTCCCTACATTGCAAAGCCTAAACTATGAGCCTAAAGCTCAGTAAGTAGCATAACTATAAAATGCAATGCATGAGTATGCTATGCTGTTGATAAAACAATGCACATTTCCATTTCGTTCTTTATTGCGTTATTCGTGCTTATCGATCCAGCTCTCCACCTCGTTGTTCCACCCAGTCCTCGAGACGAGCTCTCCACCTCGTGGTTCCACCGGTCATTTACATTTTTATTCTTACTTATTGATCCAGCTCTCCACCTCGTGGTTCCACCCAGTCCTCGAGACCGAGCTCTCCACCTCGTGGTTTCACCGGTCATTTACATGTTCTGATATTCAAGTTCTTAATTCATCAGAGACGAAACATAATTGGCGTCCCATACCACCAATCATATCTCGTTTACCTCCAAATACGTTGTAAAACCATGCATGAAAATAGTTCGTAGACATTTTGTAAAACTATGATGCATGACCATGTGACTATGAAAACATCACTTAAATCACATCACATAACATGAAAATAAGCATACATCACAAAACGTGTCATGAAAATAAATATGCAACACACATCAAACATAATCCTAATCTTTGCAATGTAGTCCCACTTAAGGGCCAAACCATCTTAATGCAAACTTACCTTAGCTGCTTTCTTGAATCAATCCACTTGAGCCCCTTTTTAATCCAATAAATGACCTAAATATATAAATCATATACGGATCAAAATTTGCATAAAGTCTTAACTTTCTATTCCAACTTCAAATGACTATAACTTCCTTGTTAATGATCCATTCCTAATGATTAAGGTGTCAAATTGTTACTTAAGGAGTCTACTATAACTTCTTAGAAGACACCAAATTCAGAAAACTAAAGCATGTCGACTTATGTCGACAAAACAGAGGGCATTGACTGTTTGAACCCCGATTCGGTCGACCCAACCTGTAAGGGGTCGACCCATTTGACAAAACAGAGAGCCTGCATTTTTAAATTTGAGAATCGGTCAAACCAACCTATAAGGGGTCGACCGCAGCTCTTCCCAGTTTATGTGCGATGACTGGCGATGTCCATAACTTTTTTTACATAGCTCCTAATCAAGTATTTCGAATGGCTATAATCACTCTAAGAGTTTACTCTAACTCTTATGAAGGACATAAACTCTAATTCCTACTACTTATCGACTGAATCTCCAAAACTCTAACTTTGTTTATACTTAACTCTTTTCTTATCTCTTAGCATGAAATCACTCTTTTTTATCTACCAATTCAAACAATACTATCATTTTATCATCACTAAACTTAGAAGAACTTAAGAGGATATAAAATATTACCTTGAACTTCCGTTTCCGCGAAAGCTTCAGAGTTTTCCACTTCCCTTCACTTTCTCACTCTTTTCTCTCATGATATCTCCTTTCTTTCTCAGTCTCACTCTCCCCTTGATCAAAACGTGAGAAGTCTGAGTAAAATAGATAGGGAGAAGAGGTCGTGCTGGTAGGGAAATGGCAGACCATGCCTTCTTGTCTCCTTAATTAAACAAAAATCGATGTTTCTCTCACGTCAATCCATCCGGATTTCTCCAAGTTTTTGTTGACTTTTCAACTTAAATCGGGAAACTGTCGACTGCTCGTCCAATTGTATCGACTGAAAGATTTCTCGAACGTTACTTGTATCGACCGAAAGATTTCCCGAGCGTTATTTGTGTCGACCGCTCGGTCCTAGGGTCAATCGAAAGTGTTCCCGAGAGTGGCTTGTGTCGACCCCTCTTAAATCCTGGGGTCGACCTAAAGTATTCAGATGTGTCGACCCCTCCTAAATCCTGGGGTCGACCTAAAGTACAGAATTGTGTCGACCCCTCTTCAATCCTAGGGTCGATCGAACTATTCATTGTGTCAACCCCTCTTTGATCCTGGGGTCGACCGAAAGTTCCAATTGTGTCGACCCTTCCTAAATTCTGGGGTCGATCGAAACTTACTTGAAGGTAGTCCTTTAGTATATTTAACCCAACTTACTTCATTACTTTACTTAAACCTAGCAACCATCAAACAATTGACTTCAAACAAACACCAATCAAACTCAAACACTTGGCCCGGTGCACGGTGTGATACACCCCAAACAAAGTATTCTTATTCTAATTATTCATAATCATAACTAATTCACGTGTTTCTAATTTTCCAACATTTCCAAATAACTTTATCTCATATACCCCTTGAACATTATTCTCTTTATCACCTTCAACCTACTAATTCACTAATATCCACAATACCTTAATACCTCAAAATTTAACCAACATTCATCCAATAAAAGAATCTTTAACACTTCAATCTTAAGGTCACAAATTCTAAAATAAAAATGAGGGTTGTTACAGTGGGGTTGAGTGAATTAGCTCAAAAATTTAAGGCAATCCCTTCAGCCAATTGTGAGATATCTAATCAAACAGTATCTAGGGTTTGACTAGGCAGCTCCGAAAAAACCGAGACTTGGAGGAGGGAAAAATTGAATTAAAAATCGGGTTAGGTGACGAAACTGGGGCTGACTTTTGGAGGGGATAAAGATGATGATATCCTCCAAAATTTGAAGAGGAATGATTGTTGGAAAAGGAAGATATGCTAAGCGAAACTTGGATGGTTAAGGCAGAATTTTAGGGTTTCACCGAATACAGAATTCCAAATCGGGGATGATTTTGAATCACTCTTCTCAATGAAGGAAGGGGCGTATTTTGGCACGTGGTCGAGGATGAATCTGGACAGATGGATGAGGAAGAGATCTCTCAAAAAAATTGAGAGAATTCTTTTTGGAGAAATGAGTGGTTTCGTCGATACCCAAAAAACAGACCAGAAATCAACCCAGGTGCTTAGATTTAGGAGAAATGATTCTCAAAGTGAGAATGGGATGGATGAATGAGGTAGGATCCACAATCTCACCCTAAGACCATGAATTGGCTGGAGAAAAGTGGTAAGGATTCATTGTTCACTCTAAAAATGATCAACTCCAGAGGGGGGGGGGGGGGGGGGGGGG